>JAMLFY010000006.1:11627632-11826895 GCA_030441495.1 Dalbergia oliveri
AGTCTCATCCTCAACACAAATGTATTCAATGTACTAGAAGAAATACGGTTGACTCAATTCGAATATATTAATGTAAGATTAATCACATAAAAACTCTGAGAGTTATGTCAAAGTAACTCAACATATGTGCATCTTTCTCATAATGAATTGAAGATATTAGATGGGGCTTGTTGAGGTTATCAATGTTCTAATATCACTTACCAGAGATGTAATTTCACTTTCTTACAACTTTTTATCATCAAATATTTTACTTGATACCTGGTTATCCACGACTGCTAACCAAATGTATGAGAGATTTTTACATGTCTAACACATCACATTTACGTATGCTCATAATAAAAATAGGTCCCTTGTTGGATAGTGGACTCAAAACAAACTCTAAACAAACACAGAAAATTTAATATAGTTCAATCTTCACTACTATATTCACGATCTTCAATCTCTGTAATTTTTGAATAGTTGAAGTTGTAAACTATCCTTACAAATATTCATTAGATGAATAACTCCTGAAAACTACTTATATAATGGATCATTCCAGTTTTGCTAGTGTTTTAATTTATAAATATAAGTTTTGGTTGTTTGGGTAAGGATACTCCAAAAGTTGTAGTGATATATTATATGAGTAGTTTTAAAACTGTCATATAATAATACTTTGCAACTTTAATTGTATATAGTTTGCTTTTATGCTTTTGTTGCCCAATAGTCTCATTAACTTTATCTAATATATATTCATTCATTTATGAGTCTCATTTTTTTATATTGAATATGTCTAACAATAGATTGTTAGACTTTGTGTATATTCAAGAATTTTTTCCAAATGTATTACTATGTTAAGATTACCTTAGAGCATCTATGTCGTTGGATTTTCTTTCTTTGTATATCAATGGATAAAAGCCTCTGGTGTATTGGAAAAATTCTCGTTGGATTTTTCCAAACGCGTACCCCAAAACAATAGCCACCATTTGTACTAGCAATTAACAGTCGCTATTTTCAAACGCGGTGAGTTTGTATTCCTTTTTTTTTTTTTTGGTTGATGGTGAGTTTCTATTTCTTTCTCTGTAATGTTAATTTCTTTTGGTGAATTTCTCTGTAATGTTTATCAAATGTCTATTTTTAAAGTAAAAATAATACTTCTCGCGATATTGCACTTACAAATTTTTCAGCACATGAACCTAACGTCCCTTTTTTTTTTTTTGGTCTCGAACATGTATATATAATTTCACATTCTTTTGTTTCCGGCACGTTATTAATTTTCATTCTTATTAAGATACTTTCATAATTATTTTACAATTCTATTTTTTAAGACTATCACAATTAAGAAAACTTTTCAATAACTATTTTATTCATCCAAGGTTTAAACTCTCATGTGACTTGCTTACTTAGTATATCTTACCGAAATAAGTATTGTATATTAATATTAATGAGTTTAATTTGGATGCATTTGTCATTTAATTAATTTGCATAACTTTTAAGTAGAAACTGTTAAACTTAATCACCTTTAATAATATGACAATACACAATTGAATAATAACATAAAAATATTTCATACTATTGATAAATATAAATTAAACTCTATATATTAATAGTTACTACTTGTTTTTTTAGATCATCACTGTTTAAAGTCTATTAGAGCCAAAAGTCGATATATAATAAACTTTTGTTTCTTCCCTGGCCATGTACAGAAAAAAAAAATCAAGCAAACATTTCAACCTTAGGATTAGATGACATTTTCTATGTTTGAAATATTTGGAAGTTGTAATTTTCCAAACATCTTACTTCAGAAATCAGAAATTTACCATTAAAACATCATAAAGGATCTTGAAATTCATAACTCTCACAAATAAGAAGAATCACCAAACTTGATCCATGGAAAAGAGCGGATGTTAAAGAACTCAGTTACTCTTCCTTTGCCTTCATTTAATCCTTCTTCAAGGATTGAGAAAGGAGAAGAGGAAAAATATAATGGCAAGGAAGGAAGAGAGGACTAGATCGAGTTCTTTCAGACTACTTTAAAAAAAAGTCAACTCCCATCAAGTTCGGAATAACTTCCTTTAACTTTCCCATCATTTCTTTATTTCAATTTTATTTTATTAAATAAAGAAAATAAGACACAAATTAAAAGCTGAGACATATTTTCTTACAATATGTTCTCATGATTCAAATCTTTTATCCTCAATTTTGTATCTCTTTTTTCGTCCCTCATTCATATATTGATAAATGTACCATTGTATAATTTTACTTTTGAACCTTTTCAAGACCAACTTTTGATATCTTCCCATAACCTGTAACCTGTACATGTTGATTTTTCATTGCTGGCCAGAAACGAAACACAGTCGGGGACATAGGATTTCTTACCTCGTTTGGATTCCCTTTTCAAAAAGGATATATTTTTTAAATAATTTACTTTAAATTTTTTTTACAAAAATAAAATTATTTTATATTTGAATATAATATTAATTTATAGTTAAATATAATATTAAAAAAAATTATTTATTATTAAACATATTTTTATATTAAAATATTTTTTAGATAAATATATAATAAATATATATTATACACTATATATTATATATATTATGATATTTACTATAATAATAAACATTGCTTCGAATACTCAAAAGATATATTATATACATTTGTTGTTCAATCCACTCTCACGCGTTTTCTCTACCTGATAAACAACCTCATCTTCAAAATCTTTCGTATATATGATGCCTGAATCTTCAATTTCAATTGACCACACCAGCGGAATTTATTTTCCTTCGTTTTTTTTTTTAAAAAAAAAAAAAGAAAATATGAACATTCAAGTAACTAACTCATCAATAACCCAGAAACTTCACAGTTCACATCCCAAATGCAAATCATAAAACACAAACATCCACAGCAAAAAGGAGCACTCAGAAAGAAACCCAACACACACACACACACACACACACACTCTCTCTCTCTCTCTAATTGTTTCTCTCTAGATCCCCGATGAGAACAACCTCGGCACATGGCGGCGGAATCCGACAGCTGCTGCACGTGCTGCTGCAGCTTCATAACCACCATGGGCCTCACGGCCCTGTTCCTCTGGCTCTCACTTCGCGTCGACCAACCAAAACTCTACCTCGAACAAATTTACGTCCCTGCCCTCAACCAATCCCTAACCACACCGTCCCCTCAAAACGCCACCGTTTCGTTCAACTTCACCATCAAGCTCACAAACCCAAACAAAGACAAAGGAATCTATTACGACGCCGTTCACGTCGCATTCTCTCTTCCTCGACAGAAACACCACGCGCCCACTCGCCAACGCCACCATCGATCCGTTCTACCAGGGCCACCAGAAGAAGGCACACAAGGCAAGCTCCGCCGCCGTGTTCGCCCGATCCCGGAACCTCACGGCGGCGGTGGAGGGAAGGTGTACTTCCGGGTGGATTTCGCGACGGCGGTAAGGTATAAGATCTTGGCGTGGCACACGAAACGGCACCATATGTGGGGAGGGGAAAATGTGGAAATCAGTGATAAGGGTGATAAGGTGTACAGGAAGCCTGTGAGGCTTGGGGACTCTCCGCCGAGGATTGAGTCCGGCGCACCGGTGATCCGTGGACGCTATCGTGCGCTTCTTCTCCCACTTGTTGTTGCAGTGTTTATGGTCATTGGTTGACTTGACTAGCACGTGTATTAGCATTATTCTTTATTGTTATTATTATTATTTATTTATTGCTCTTATTTCTATTTGATTTTGTTTTATTTAATTGAATGCTGTTTTTATTGAGGAAAATAAAAGAAAGAAAGGAAAAAAAAAAATCTTCATTGTTATTTGTTTCGATGCAATGGGTATCCATCACAAAAAGCAATAACTGATTTCCCTTAAAGATATAGAGCTTATAAATATAGGTATTGTCTCTTAAAGCTCATGTGATTTTATTTATCATTATAAGCCAAAACAAATTAACAATTCTCATAAAAAAAGTGAAAACAATCTGAACCATTATTTTATTCTTATCCAAGTTGTGATTCGTCGGTGTCTTTTATTTTACTTTTTCATTTTTTTCAATTTATTGTTATTATTAGATTTCGTTGTACTGAACTCTTCATTTGAAATGAAAAAAAAAAAATCTTAAAGTGGAGAATTTGTTTTTATCGCAATATATCGTGTTCCTTACCTTAGCCTATAAGGGTGAAAAAAGTTATAAGAAACTAAAATGACGATGGTGATTCGACAAAATAAAAGGTCCAAAAGCACCGAAAAGTTTATGGAAGGCGTGTTTTACCAAAGAGATTCCTTTGCTTAGCAGTGCAGTAAGGAGAATAACAATTGAAGAGAATAGCTAGCTTCAGATTTATTTCGCCATGATCCACGACCCACGAGCATGACCAATTGTGTTTTTGTTTTATATATTAAGGTGAAAACACGAATCTTTAGACAATTTTTTCCAAAAGCTTCCTTTCTTATCTTATGTCCAATGTCCTTTACCGTCGACAGAATTATGCAATAGATCTTATCTTAACATCAACAACTTAAAGATGTAATATTCTCTTTTTAGAGAAAAATCTGTTTTTTTTGTGTGACGTTTTGGGTAGACGTAAAATGGAAACAAAAAGATGCCCTAGTTATGATGAGTAGGAGTCGTCACCAACTCACAACATTGCAAGTACTGCAGAGGAGGAGAGGAACCATGAAGAGTTTTTCGAACTGTAAATTTTTTATATATTTGATATATTTTTTTTCGTAGATGTAACTGTAAGCATAAGATTTTTTTTTTTAATTTAAGGGAGTGGAACTGTTCCCTTATCAAAGGCCCTGCCCTAAACTTAAAAAATAATAAATCAAAAATCAAAATCACTAGGTTATAAGACCAGAAATATTTCATGCCAAATTACCTTTCTTTTCTAGGTTCTAAGATCACCGAGTTCATTCACGCAAACCATTTCTTCAAACCCCGCCAACACACACACAAACAAATGAATTATACCTGAAATATGTACAGACGAATGATCCCAAGGTTCTGCTTATTGTTCCTTCACACGAACCAAAAGATAGTACAAGGGTTGAAAGGTCACACTTTGAGGCCATGAGGGTCAAGGGTTGAAAGGTGCACTATGACCTTTGTTTTTCTGGTGAAAATCTTTTAGTTAGCCCATGATCGTGTGAGGATAGGAAGCAATTCGTTCCAAAGTTGCCATAAATATTGAATTCAGTCTTTTTTGTGAGCATGTAAGCCCATGTTTTTGGTTGGGCAATTTCACGAATAAAAGCCTACTTTCAGTTCTAAAGGTTTGGTGACCAGGAAAAGTGAAAGTTGATAAGGCTTTGATCAAATACGCCTAAAAACGGGTTCTCAAGGCTCTAATGAGAGAGACCGTAAAAGGCCGAGCCCAGAAACTGGCCCGTATCCTCACCGCAGCACTAGCGGTTGACTAGCAGTTGAATATAACTTCTGATATGACCATATATATATATATATATATATATATATATATATATATATATATATATATATATACCACTTATAACTTTCAATTATAATTTTTTTATTTATCAAATTTTTAATTACAATTACCTATCATAAAGATAAATTGGGTCAAATTTCATAAAAATTGAATATAAATAGTAATTAATCATGGAACTCTTATTTTGTTCATTTTAGTATATATTACGTTAATTTTGATATAAAATTATGTCAAACAATTTTAGATTAATTTAAAATTTTACAAACTTGATCTATATGTGAGTTTTTAATCCAATAGTGGGTTTTATAAAAATTTAAACTAATAAAAAGTTATTCAATGGTATAACATTTTTTAAAAATTACACTAATATAACTTGATCATAACCATATATATATATACACACTTCTGACAAAAAAATTAAAAAGGATGAAAATAGTTCATACAGTTCATGAAGGTATTCAACCTACTTTAATCTAACTTATTTATCTAAAAAGATCAAATTACAAGCAACGAAAAGAGTTTATTGGGCTTAATAAAGTGACAATATTTATATCACTATTATTATTAATTGAAAAATTAATGTATTAGAAATATTTTGACATATTTAAAAATTATATTTTTTGAAATATATAGAACCTTTATTTTATTCTTATTTAAGAGTTTGTGTTTTGGTTTAAAATTCCAATGATCAAGTAAACTTTTAAACAAGTTATCGAGTTAGGTTAGTTTTTTAAAATGTGTTTAACTATTCTATAAGTCCCTATAATTTCCTATAATTTTCAATTAAAGTCCACGTAATTTAAAAATTTATAATTAGATCTTATAATGTATAAGATTTTCAATCAGATTTTACCATTAAAAATAAAATATTCTATAAATATTTTATTTTCATCTCCTTTTCACTCTCTCACAAAAATAGAATATTCTATTAACATTTCATTTTTTATAATAATAGAAACTTGATTGAAAAATCTCATATAATATAAAAACCCAATTACAAATTTTCAAACTATTGAGGCTTAAATAAAAATTGAATGAAATTATATAAAACTATAAAATAATTAAATCTTTAAAATAACCAAACTAAAGCCATGAAAAACCCTATAATGGATAATAGGTTCAGGGTCTCATTACTTTCAAAGATACATGTGAAGCCTATTTAAGTGAAAGCATGACCTATATTATTTGCACACCTAAATATAACTCTTAAACTCTCTCCTTCAAGACCCAAAAAAAAACTCTACCATGTGTCTTTTGCAGCAATTTGTAATTGTATGCCAGAGGGAAAAAAACAATCATCCAACACATTTGCTCTATTGACTCTGCATCTGTATTATAGTTCGAGTTTGTTGTAACAAATGATCCATTTTGAAGCAAATTAATTAAAAAAATATTTATTATACAATAAAATTACATAATAAATATATATTATACACCTTATAACATTTAAATGCGATCCTCATAATCTCATTTATTCATCACATATAATAATAATAATATATGATATATATTTATTGTGTAATTTTATTGTTCACTAACATTTCTAGTTAATTAACTATCTCCAAATCCTATTGATCTATGTTGATTGTTGAACGGATACGAATATCAATATTAAACGCAATACGAAATTTTATTTAAAAAAAATACAAATGCTTATAAAATTATGAATGCCATTAGTAGGTACCTCACCAATTTTGTAGTGTCAAGGTGTCATTGCTAGCTAGTAATTTAGATTGAAAAAAAAATAATAAGTTTAGTTGTTAATCAACTTGTGATTGTAACGAGTGCGTAATTCGGGTAGAGCACACTATAGAGAAGCAAAATTCATGAGAAAGACAAAATTGCTTGCGTTGTTCCATTTCATGATAGAACAAAATTTTGCTGTATTTGTAACAAACACCATTTGATTTTGATTTTGGGGGTCTTTCAAAGTTTTGATAATAAATGCGCCACTCTTACTCTTCCTACGTTAGAAATCTAAGCAATGTTGGGTTCCGTTCACGTTCTGCCACCAAAATCAACAACAACAGCACCACCAACACTCAATCTTCTTCAACCTCTTTCCTTTCGGGAATCGACGAAGATTCCGCACTCTCAAGCCTCAAGCTTAAGCGACCCTCTGCTTCAGGTAAGTAACCTCACATTCATTACAATGACCCCGTTTATTGAATGTGTAAAAAAAAAAAAGCGAAATGGGTTTCTGGATATTTTGGAATTGGACTCACTGTGTTAATGGATGTTGTTTTTTGAGTGCAAAAAATCTTTTTTTAAAAATATTTTTGGTGCAGGTGATTCGGCTAGTGCGGTGTTTAAGCGGATTACTTCTGTTTTCTATGGTAAGTGTTTGTTAAAATTTCTGTGAGAATACATGTCTTTGATTTTCTATAGGATAAAACGAGGTAAAAAACATGGGTAGCTGGAGTAGCTCAAATTAGTGTAGTTTAGCTCATAATTCCCATTTCCACCGTCAGTCAGAATTGTTTTTCATATATTTTTAGTATAATTTTGTGTTAATATAGAAAAATCACTCTTCACTAGTGTGCCAAAAAACTTAATTTATGAGGATTGCCATCGTTGTTGGTTGAACTACAGCATCTTCCCCTATAATGAATTATCTTTGATTTCTGAGCTTATTTTGTCTTCTTGTCAAAGGGTTGAATTTGGTGTATTGTTTCGTATTGAAGGTGGTCAGTCAGCCAAGAGACCTGATTCTAAAGAAATTGATGGTGCAAAAGAGTCTGAAAGAGAGGCAAATGTATCATGGTTGTCAAACATATCTGATAACAATATATTACTACAAAGGAAAGGGCATTCTCGTGTAAAGAAACAACAATGTCTGTTCGAATTTTCCCAAGAAACCCGTTTTGGAAAGTTGATTGAAATCTGTGCTAAGGTACTTGGAACAGAGGCTACCATTCAGTTGTTTGGTAAAGTTGGACAAAAGCCGGGTTTGAAAGTGTACAATGCACTGATAGAAATGTGCATAGCTAAGGCTAGGGAAACTAGTGATGAAGACACTTCCATAGAAGAAATGGGGAAGGTTTTTCACCTTTTTAAATCAATGAGCGAACAAGGTTTACCACTGGAAGAGCAAACATATTGCCCACTTCTTCTATATATAATTGACATGTGTTTGGTTGAAGAGTTTCATTTTTTCTGTGATGTTATCAAAGATGAGAATCCCAGTTCACTTACCAGACTAGGTTACTATGAAATGATGCTGTGGTTAAGAGTTAATAATGAAGAAAAGATTCAGGGTCTTTGTAACTGTATTGCAGAGAATGATGATGAGGAAACTTCTGGTTTACGAGGTAGGTGAATCAGTTTTTATTTTTGCTTTTCCCCTCACACATGCATTGATTTGTCATAATTTGTTTCAATGTTTTTTCATTATACAGGGACATAATTGATGTCTTTTTTGACATTTACTATGATATTTGCTGTGTCATTTAATGTGATTGTGAGTTCTAAGTGGCATGGTCTCATTGGTCTTTCATTAATTGCATCAGATATGAATGTTTTATGCTGGTGTATTGCAATTAACATGTTTATTTCAATTACATCTGTGCTTTATTTCAATTACCATGCCTGTTTGAAAATAAGTAGATCTAGTAACGAAACATAATTGTCAACTTGATGCTGCTTTTTCTGCACATTGATATCATGTAGCACTTTAGAAACTTACTTGATTAAACTTGTGTTCCAGAAAGTTATTTATTGGCTCTTTGTGAAAGTGAGCAGAAGAAGGAAATTTTGGAGCTGTTGGAAATCATAGACATAAAAAAGCTTTCTGCAGAATCTGTAGCAAAGGTATTTCAGGCATTAGGAAAGCTATTATTGGAACCTGTTGCAGAGAACTTCCTTCTGGACTTCAAAACAAGTGGTATGTTTGTGATATTTATCTTCTTATTAGTTATTACCTATGTGGATTTTGTTAGACATCGCACTAAGTTCTGTTTGGAAAAGAAGAAAAGCAATTTGCATGTGATAGTCTTTGTATCTCTTAACTTTTAAGATTTTAATCCTCTAAAGTGTGGGGGTAAAGAGCACAATTATAAGACGAGAAAATCAGTGGTCTAATATTTTATAAGATACAAGCACCTGCATAACAAATGATACCTGTGCGATAATTATCCTCTTGATTGTTCATCAATTGTTATATTCTGCACTTTACCCTCTAGGGTACACCCTCTACTTTAGAGGAGCCAAATTTTAAGTGTAAAATGTATTAACTGGCGTAATTTGGATTTTTTTTTGTTGTCTTTTTGCAATTATAAACGTATTGAATTTAATATTCTATCAATATGTATCTGAGTTAGTATTATGATTCTATTGAAGGATTGAGTATTGCATTCCCCAATGAAGTTGTCCATTGTATAAATTTTACTGAGATTTTCTTACATGTTGCAGATCATGAAGTAAATAATATCACAAACTTCATTGCTAGTTATGCTGTTAGCATTCCAGATTTATCGGTAAGAAAGTTCTTGCAAATTGCATTCTCGCGAATGGCATTGATAATTTCCTTAGATCCATGATACTATTAAGCACTTATTTATGCACTTCTGCTTCATCCTAGAAATATGTTACCAGTTTTACATTTTCATGGCACTTCAGACTTCAGTCATGATAAAAGTTGTACAAAACCCAGTTTAATTTCTATTAACATACTTTAGTGATAATTGCTTGATAAATGATTTTGAATTCTCAATAAAAATGAAACTGAACAGGGGCATTTGTAGGTACCATCTACACTGTACTGAGGTGAATTCTCTGTGAATTCTTCAAAGTGGTTTGTGCTGTAGATTTATTTTGGTGTCATTTGAAGCTGCATTTTTTATTGACTTTTTTTAGCGGAAAATTCTTAATCCTTCTTAACTGCAATGGGGTTTTACTTCATTGTGCTTGTATGTTAAACAATGCATTAATGCATGCTTGACCACAATCAGGAGATGCCAGTAGGTGTATTTGTGTGAACATTTGGCATAACAGTTATACATAGTACTTATTGTTATCATGTTATGGACAAAAAGTTCTTTTTTTTTTTTTTTTTGTGTGTCCCCATACTCATTGCTGGTATTCTGGAAGGTTGAGGATGTCATTACAAAATTCAAGGATTTGCACCAAATACTGGAAGTCTCACCTTCATCTTCATCGTATGAGAAGCTCATTTTACATAGCTGCGCCTTGCTCAAGGTATGACCATATCTTTTTTGCATTTTCATCATTAAGTGACTGCCAGAGCCTTGATCGTAGGAAGAAATTAGAAGGCCAGAAGGAAAATGAGGACAGGAGAAGTGTCAGTATGTCATCTCCAGAAACATGACAAGACATTGAAAGTGAACCCATCAATGTCCTTACTGTTTACTGAAGAATAGAGTCTTAACCACTGACAAATTTAGTGTGGGCATATTACTTTTTTTTTAATTGTATGCATTCTTATTTAATTGAAAAGAACAATATTTGCCAACACAAGTAATTTCTTAAGCTCCTTTTCTTTTTCAGCCACCATCATGATGTTGCCGCCTCTGATGTGATTGGCATTATTCTTGTTCTCGTTGATGAAAAAAAAATCATGTTCTCATCCAATATGCCAATTAACAATAAAAACTCGAGATGTGTCAATTGATCCCCAAAGTGAACTGAAGTCATTTGCATATTTATAATCCTGAAAAGATTGGAGATTGCATGTAACATAAATTCTTTTCTGTTTGTAATGCAGGTGCATGTAGCTCTTGATATTGTTGATGAAATGTGTGAAGCAGGCTTGGCTTTATCAATTGATGTGTTACACTCCATATTACAAAGTTGTGAGGAAACATCTGAATATAGTTTGGTATGAACAATCATCCATATAATCATTCCCTTCAGTCTTCATTGGCTCATAACTTGCATGTTTATGTGTTCCATATCTTTTTTTTTTTTTGGATAAAATCTGTGTTCCATATCTTTTCCCTGATGTGTCAAAACTTTTGACCTTTAAGCTTATGACCTTGAACTAATTATTGGTTGTATTATGTCAATGTTCTGTTTGACTTAAAGATTTATGGTGTTACTGTAAAGTGAAGATCCGGGAATGATTGTAACTTTTTTGCAAAATAAATAAACAAAAAGGATGACTTTATCTCTTAAACACCCCTCAAATGAAAGCCCTTTTGGCTTGAAGAAAAGGTGAAGTATACATCCATCATCACCCTGTCCTAAATTTATATTGCCATTAAGTGAGTTCTCTTCCTCTTGGCCCTGAAGTTCTAATACCATGTCAAGGGATCAATTAACCTAAAAGCTTAGGATATTAGGTGAAGGTCCAAGATTAGTTTTGTCTCAAAGTAGCTAAAAGATCAGTTGCAAGGAAAGGAATATATGGTTCTTTCTACAGCATTATTTAGTGCCCTATTTCATAAATTTGATCTTTCTATGTTGCAATTTTTTAATGCTGTGAGATTGCTTAGAATTGACCAACTCATCTTTTGGATGACATTGCTAGTTATACACTATATATCCTCCTTTACCTTTGGGAAAAAGTTGACATAATTTTTCTCAGGGACAAGAGAAGCCTTGTTATTGAGTAAAGATTACATAATGAGGTTCATGTTTCGCATCTCCATTTGTGTGTTTCAATTTGAAATTATATTGCATAACATAGAAGGCAAGTAATACAGGCAGAGCATGAATTAAAAAAACTCACTGAGAGTTTATACTGAAATGAGTTCTTTGCTAATTGTTGAAGTCTTCTGTATTATCTCACATAGTTTGATCTGATATGTAGTGTTCATTTTATTCTTTGGTTTAATACTAAATAAAGGTCCATCGAATCTTCTCTACCACACAACGCTACAATTTGGAGACAAATGATGAAACATTCAGACGTATGATAGACTTGTTCTTGAAGATGAAAGATGTAAGTTTGTACCTATTTCGTTTACATGCTTGCATTTATAAGTCTCCTGCCAATTTTAACATCATCTTGCTAAATGTTTATTTTGGTTGTTGTTCATCAAATTTATTTATTTCATAATGCAGCTTGAAGGTGCATATGAAATGCTTGATGATTTGAAGGAACGAAATTTGAAGCCGACAGTGTGGATGTACAATACCATAATGGCAGAATGTTTTCGAGAGGTGATATTTCTGATGATGCCTCTGTTTTTGCCCTCATAGACTTTTTACTATTTTCTAATGAGATTGGATTGCTTTGGTTAAACCTTATATGGTTTCTGGCCATTGTTGCTGGGTCTTACGAAAAGATGAATTGAACTCTTGACATGTATGCCTAGGTGTTTCAAAAAGTATATTGGTTGGAGATTCATGTTGTTTACACATCCAGGTGTGAAGACTGAAGAGGCCTACGCTTGTTATTGACTGATTGTACGAAAATAGTATGTTACCTGTGCAATGCATTGGATGGTGTATACAAATTTATAAGAATATTTTTTTTTCTTTTTGTTGCAAATTTTAAATTTCATTTAATTAAATAAGAATCAATTATAGAAACATATTATCAATGTTAAATTCTTAACTAAATTAGACATGGACGTTAGACAAGTTCTTTAATTACATTTATTAGGAGGTAAACACTACCTAGGAAGTATAATGGGAGAGAAAACAATAACATTATAACTAATAAATGTATGGGTTTTTTTGGTAATATTTTCTTCGGGATTTAATTTAGTATTTTTTACAGTTTTATTTCCTGTAGTTTATGAGGAAAGGCTTGTTCTTATCATAGTTTGAAGAACTGGACCATACCACTGGTTTAACTGGATACCAGAGGACTGGTTTAAATTCTGGCCTGGTCACAGACTTGAAACCAGTTTGTTAGTAAACTGGCCCTGAACCACTTGAACTGCAGCCAAAAACTGGCCAAGCCACTTGAATCTGTTTCAACTGGATATTGGTCTTTTATTTGTGATTTCCTCAATGACCTTTTTTGGCCCAAATTCAGGACCACTTCCTTAAATTGTTGGGGCTAGTCTTAGTGGTCATATTTTTGTTATGTCTCTTTATTTAGTTAAAGATTATTGATGCGACACAAATCTTTGAACAAGGTCATTGGGCTTTGGGCAAAGGAAGTTTTTACCAAACTTGCTCACTCTAATAATCAATAGCCGTTTCTGGACATTAACTTCTTGTTGTGGAGATTAGCAAAGGTTATCTGGGCTATCCATTGCTCAAAACATTATTTTACAACGGAAAAACATGCTAATGGTTTCCCTCAATTATGTTGTATTGTTTGAAATATGGCTGCCGAAAATGGAGATAGTTTTGATTGTCATAATTGTTATGGGACAAGTCTTGAACCTGCTGAGAAGACCTTCCAAGATGTACTAGAATCGACATGTCACCTCCTTCAGCATCAATGCATTCCTTTTCTCACTCTTTTGCTGAAATTTTGCAGAAAAACATTAGTGATGGGGTGAGGGTGCTTGAGCACATGCAAAGTGCTGATGTAAGACCTGATTCAGAGACTTTTAGCTACCTAATTAGCAACTCTGAAACTGAAGAGGATATAGTCAGGGTAAGTTGGGATCAATAGCCTGATAATAAACTCATCTTTTCAATCTCATCCATTTTGTGATCTTTAATCCTTTGTTTCTGTCCAAAGGTTTTTAATATTTCTTATATTCTTTCTTCTAATGTTAACTTAGACTCTAAGATTGCATTCCTTGCATAACTAAAAGTTCTGTTAATCATATAGCCAAATACAGTTTTAGAGAAATTGCATCTTTTTGTTGATCTTTTCTTTGCTACTAGGATTGGGTGGGTCTAACTGAACCTCAAAAACTAATTTTGGAGTTTTTTTTTTTTGGTGGTGGGGGGGGGGATTTTTTTTTTTTTGGGTTGGGGGGGGGGGATAATTTCCCAAGATATTATTAAAGGTGCTTTGGCCATAGATCTAGCCGATGTGGAACTTAATAATTTTAATAATATTTTCTTTCCTCTAAAGTTGATTTAATTTAAAATTGTTAATCGGATTACAATGACAGTGAGGATTGTCTCATGCCTTAAAAAGTATTTACTTATTTATTTTGGGGATTTTGTATCTTGTTTTCCATCTATAGTGGGTATTATAACATTTGTAAATCTAGGTTTCGGTTGTATTCTTCAAATTGATTTTGGCCTATGGTTAAACAGGATGAATAACAAAATTAGAGTGTTTTATTTGTCTAAGAAAATGCTTTTATAAAGACAAAACTGTGAAGTTGGCGGACGGACTGCCATGGGCCGTCATCCTCTATTTACAACTATTGTGTTCAATTTTTATGATGGCATATTGATTAACACACTCAATTCTAAAAATGTTTGTATGCTTGGGTCCATAGCAATCTGTTAGTGTTCTTCTTGTCAGTTTTACACCCCAGAAGAGGTTTCGCCTTGTTTCCATTAGCCCCTGCCACAGATCATTCGTCAAGTTTCTATGCATTGGGATAATTACTTTTTTCCAATTCCTTTTAGCAGTACTTGAAATTTTTTTAAAAAAAGTTACTACCTTCTATTTTCACTAGGGTTCACTTTGATTTCTACATTCAAAAATTGGTACTGCAAAAAATAATGATTTTGTGTTCACATATGCCTACAGTCTAGTAGCTAAATAAAAGTAGTTTTGATAAACTGAAGTCTGTAATTATGATATGCTGTCCAGATGTCTGCTTACAAATCTATTTCCATCATTATGCTTGTAGTATTATGAAGAACTTAAGCAATCTGGAATCAAAGCTACAAAGCAAATTTTCGTGGCCCTTATAAATGCTTATGCTGCTTGTGGACAATTGGAGAAAGCAAAACAGGTATGACTGCAAGCAGTAAATGCTGCTGGCTTCAACCATATTTCCAGTGATGTTTTGGGCCGTGTAACAGTAATAGGTTTCTTAATACCAATCTTTTTGAACTATTCTTGAGGCACAAGTAACCTTCATGGTGATCTCATTAATCCTTCATTGCAGGTAATCTTAGATCCATTGATACCGTGGAGGTGCTTGAACCAAATCAAGAGTGTTCTTGTCCAAGTTCTTGCTGCACAAGGGCAATTGTCCGAGGCTCTTCGTATTTATGAGGAAATGAAGCAAGCTGGACATAATTTGAAGCCAAAATATGTCATGAGTCTCATTGTAAGGTTTTGAACACATCAAGAATTTTTATTATGTTTAACTTACCAGCATTCATAACCAACTGATTGGACATTCATAGGAGAAGACTCATTCTGATGGAGAGTTGGATAGGTTGCTTCTGCTACTTGAGGAATTGAATGATACAGACTACTGGAGTGGAGCTTGCTGCAGAATCATTTTGTATTGTATTTGGAACAAGCACCTAAGGTTCGAATTTTCGTTTTATTTTTTGACTTTATTGAACTTCTTTGCACTAGAAATGTGTTATGCAATTTACTTATGTCACTGTATTTTGAGACAGTCCTGCTATCGGCTTGTGTAAGCTCCTCAAGGACAAGTTGCTAAGTGATGAACTAGTAATGGAAGTTCTCTCTGATAAGGTTGGCTTTGGCTTCTTCTTCCTGAATTTGAATATAAACACACAATTCAATGTTGTGAGAAGCACAAATATATTTTGTTATTATTGTATTTATAACAATTTAATTTTTATGTGTATAGGTATTTTCTCTAATTGAAGAGTCAGAATCCGAACATTTGCACACTAGCCTCGAGTTGCTTTCGGAAATCAAGGATAAGCTAGGCCTTTTGCCTACCAAGAAATGTCATGATTCTATACTAAGTGCGTTTGCCAAGACCTCTGATTTACATAATGCTGAATGAGGCTACTTAGTAAGTGGGTTAGTTGAAGTGCTCTTCACTGAGTTAGCTATTAGTAGGGGCAGTACATACAAATTGGCCCCACTAACATTAGTCTTTTGGCCCCCCAAAACTCTTTCTCCAGCATTGTCCCCCAAAGCAGTTTGTTAACAAGAAAATAATTTATGATATTTAACTCGATGATTATAATGTTAATGTAATCTCGTAAATAATTGAATGCAACATTTTTTTTTTTATTGATCGCTTTTGATGATATAATTGTCAAGATTTTTGTCCCTAGTTCTTTTCTGTATAGTGTATATGTTCGGATGAATTAGAGGAGCAGTTAATCACCGATTGAATAAATTAATTTAAGTATTATGATTTGCAAATTCCAGTTTGTTTAAACTAACAAACAAAGAATAGGGACGTGACCCTTTAACATGTAAGAATTAAAAAGTGATTCAGTCAGGATCCAATAGAATGAGTAATGATCAACCCAGCTTTGGTTCCATCTGAATATGGACATGCAGTGAAAATTTTTTATTTCGGTCACATGTCCACGGAAAGGTTCTATTGTACCATTGTCTTTGCAGTTCTGTGGCACAGTCAATTATTAAGAAGCAAAAAAAAAAAAAAGTCAAAAGGGAATTCCAATATCTAGTAATGAATTTCCATTCAAACAACAGCAAATGGATAAGTTGGCTCTAAACTCTTAAAATTGAACCCAATTGTGGAGCATTAATGTTCTCTTGTTAGAGTCAGGATTGGAAGCAAAACCTTTTAAAAAGGGGTTTAGATTTTGGAGTTTAGGATTAGAGAAGTGGAAAATTCATGAAAATCTAAACCTTAGCTTCAACTTGGGCATAAGATAACAGGATTCATCCCTTCCTCAAGCTTAGACATTGTTTTCACTATCTCATAGTATTTTTTGAACATAAGAAAAGGAAGAAGTGATACTATTTCTCAAAAGTTGAACCAAACTCAGTAAAAAGGTGATGATTTCCTTCAAATAATCCATTGCCAAACAAGCTGGTGCCCACTATGCAATAGTTAATCTCTTATACTATTTTGGTTATTTTTAACCTGAATCTGATGACTTTTTTACCTTTAAAAATTCTGATGATTATTAAAATGTTAATCAAATACTCCAACATAATTTTTACTACCCAATTACTTCAAACTCTCATTACATTACATTACATTCCCAATGTCACATCCCCAAGAAAGATTTCAAAAGGAGTAAGCAACAAGTATGGCTTGCCTGCACCTTGCCTTGGCCTGCTCAAGCCTCTCACCCAAAGTCTCTTCCTTCACTGCAGCCTTCACCATAGCCAAGTCCATCTCCATGAGCCTCAACACCCTAAACAGCTCAGTGACCATCCTCTCCTCCACTTTCCCTTCATCCCTCAATATCTCTGCCTCCTCTCTTGCCCTCTCAGCAACAATCTCCCCAGCCTTTGCCAACAGCTCAGTTGACCCAAATTCTTTCCCCATTAGTCCCTCCAGCTTCTCCAAGAAATCAGCTATCACATGCCCTACTGGCAACTCTAGATTGATCTCTTTGGTCCTCTTCCAACCAACTTCAAAGTTTGGTGGCTCAGCTTTTGCAAGGTCAGTTCTAGGCCTTCTTTGTCTCACTATCTCTGACCTTTTTCGCTTCTCAATGGGAAAAGTCTCTGGACTGTTGGTTGTGCTTGTGGTAGGATCTGGGGTTGGAAATTCAGCCTCATCATCAGGAGTGGTTTTTTTAAGGCATTATTATTAGTACATCTTATTATGGAGAAGTGGCTTTGATTTTGAAAGGAATGTTCTATTATTGAGTTTGGTGATGATGTTCTATGTGGATAGACATGATGTGGATGATGAGGAGAACATGAGAGGAATGGGAAGATTGTTGAAGCCATGCTAGCTTTGAAGCAAAGTGAGTAAAGATAAGGTGCTTGGCTTTTATGGTTTGCCTTGCTAAATGTCGATTGTATCTGTATAGCTCTCAGATACAGTTAAAAAATAAATAGTATAGTCCAATAAGCAAAGAATATCTGAAAATATCTAATGAGGATTTAGGAAGACTTTCACTCAATGCAGGTTGGATTTATTTAAACAGGATGGCAACCTATTGTATGATGACATAAAAAATTACTAATATTTTATATTAGTTGCTTTTATTTTCCTAATAGCTCTCCATGTACTAATTTTTGTTTAAATTTTTTTATTGACATAATTTTTTTATTGATTGAGTTATTTGCCATCCTTGATCTTATTGTATTACACACCACACCTTGACATATAGATGACAGATATTACATGAACTATCAATCAATTCAATGATAAATATGATGTAAGTTGATATAATATTTTTATAAAACATATATAAATAACATAACTCAAAATAAATATAAAAAAAACTATGTAGGTTATGTTTTCAAATTATGATATTGTTCAAAATGATCCTCTATAACTTATTACACATGATTATTTATGGCCACTAATTCAACTCAGCCCATTGAATATGCTGCGACGACCGAGATAGGCTGCTTTAAATCCATAAATATATGCTTTTAAACGCTATTGAAAAGAAAAAAATGGTCAATAACCCATTACGCACAATTATTTATCGACCATGATCACTAAGCCATGATTGGTTACCATTTCTAGTCTCCAGTAACACACCATGTATTTTTTGTTTTTAAAATTTTATGAAAAATTATTAAAAATAATAAAATTTTATTTTCAATTTTCATTTTCTGCTTCTATTACATCAATTATAAAAATAGATGTAAATTTTAATAGATAAATTTCATATATAAAATTATATATAAAATTTAGTTCATACAAATTTTATTTTTATTTTTACTACTCAAACAAACTTTATTATAATAAAATTTTCTTTGACGAGGGAAAAAAAAAACTCACATGGCTCGCGGGTTATACGGGTCGGATCAACCCGAGTGAGGTATTAGCGTAGCTCAACTCTAGTCCAACGGGTGATGAGGGTGAGGTAGAGCAGCAAGTTTTTGAGTATGTAGTTGGTAGAAGCGCAACAGCAGAAGAGAAGTGTTGTGTTGTGTTGTGTTTGTAATTGTAGGTTTTGGGAAATGGCGAAGGTGTTTGGGTTGGGGAGTGAACCAGTGGTTGGTTCATTGACTCCTTCGAAGAAGAGAGACTACAGAGTCACCAATCGCCTCCAGGAAGGGAAGCGCCCTCTATACGCCGTCGTCTTCAACTTCATCGACTCTCGCTACCTCAACGTCTTCGCCACTGTTGGTGGCAATAGGGTTACCCCTTTTCCTTTTTCTTCTTGTTAATGCTGTTGGGTCATCAAAGTTTGAAACTTTTTCTCTTCTTTCCTAGTTTCCTCCGATTATGATTGAAACCCTCATAGCGTGAGGTTGTTATCTCAATCTTCAATTTGACTAAATGGTTTTTTTTTTTTTTTTCTGTTCTTAATTGATTAGATTACGGTGTATCACTGCCTTGAAGGAGGGGTTATAGCTGTTTTGCAATCTTATGTTGATGAGGATGTAAGTCAAGAATGTTGTCTTTCTAGCTTGCTGACTTTGTTGTTTTGTCTTTAATTTGAAATTGTTATTGGGAAAGTGTTTCAATTTTATCTGTTTTGTAGACCAGAAGGATGAATCTTTTTACACAGTGAGCTGGGCATGCAATGTTGATGGGACCCCTTTTGTTGTGGCTGGAGGAATCAATGGTATAATCCGAGTCATTGATACTGGCACTGAGAGGATATACAAGGTATTTCACATCATTCAAGGATTGAGTTTTCTTTTTTACAAACAAAAATGAGCACATGATTGTAATTTGTATCAGTGGTGGCTGTTAATCAGTCTACATGAAGCAGAGGAACTAGATGATTACATAATTTTATATTTATTGTTGGTTGTTGTAATTCGCAGTTCTGTTTTCTGTAGGAAGTATTGGCAAGCTCAACCTTAATTTATTTTTAATTCAATAATGTTGGAAATTTTCTGATAATTCCTGTTGCTTGTTGACACGATGCTGTCGTCCCTGCAGAGTTTTGTTGGCCATGGGGACTCCATAAATGAAATCAGGACTCAAGCATTAAAGCCGTCACTTGTGGTGTCTGCAAGCAAAGTAAATAGCGCCTTTTGTATGTAATTTCAATGGTTAAAGCATCACATTCACATTTTTTTTTCATTCAGTGACATCTTCTAAAATTCACCAGGATGAATCTGTCCGGCTATGGAATGTTCATACCGGAGTATGCATTTTGATATTTGCTGGAGCTGGAGGACATCGTAATGAAGTCTTGAGTGTTGTAAGTGTATTATGTGTCCAATGCATCTCTCCTTTTTGGCTTAATTATCAAGGGCCTGTTTGGAATTGTTTTTGTATTTTAGTTTTTTAAAACTATTTTAAAAAGCAAGTTTAAAGTCTATTTTTAAAAATAAAAGAACAAATGATTTTGTTTGGTAACTTTACTTTCAAAATAGTTTTTTGATGATAAAAAGCATAAAATTCATTTGGATAGTTCTTTCTAAAAACAAGTTTTAAAAATAGTAATAAATTCCAAACTCTGACTGACAAAGGGAAGGAAATGCATTCAGTTTTCCTTCTCCTTGCTGCGCACAGCTTTGAAATGTATATTGAGTATTGAATTGTTATGTTGCATTGCTTTTGTTGGGATGGTGTCAGGGGGAGAGTGATATCGGTGAGGATGAGGAGTTGGGTTCGGAGTTGGAGGTGTGGGTTGCAGAGAAGGTGGGAGCTAGTGAACAATGAGAGAAGGCCATGGGAGTGGGTGAGAAACGAGATGTAAGAATTGGCCCATGAAAATGATGGGTGCTGGAAACAAGAAAGAGGATAATTTGAAGGGTGGGATGAATAAAAGTGAGCAATGGTATTTTGTGGGATTCGAACAGAGGTTGAAACTAATAAAACAAGATAATTACAATGATGCCACCGTGTTGTGCAATGTTTTTAAAAATAAAAAATAAAAAACAACTCTCAGATGTTTTTGGGTTCTGTTTTTAAAACCTATTTCAGTTTTTTCATTTTTAAAATCAACATGAAGAAAACAAAATGTCAAACAAGTTTTTAAAAACAGAAAAATGTTTTGGAAAGCACTTTCCAAACAGGCCCCAAATCTTTATCATAGTGATAATTGAAGTTTGTTTTGGAGGCTTGCCTGACTAGCTTTTTGTTGCTTATTGTAGGACTTTCATCCATCAGATATATATAGAATTGCCAGTTGTGGCATGGATAATACTGTAAAGATATGGTCTATGAAGGGTAAGATATTCAATTTTATATGTGCGGCTATTATTTTGTGTACAAACCTGAATGCACACAATGTGTGTATAAAATTCTCTCATCTATGCATGTTAATAAAAAAAACTTGGTGTACCAATTGTATTATTTTCCTTTTCATTTTAGTCCATCATGTCCTTTATGTTGCTGCAGAGTACTGGACCTATGTTGAAAAATCATTCACATGGACAGATCTTCCATCAAAGTTTCCCACAAAATATGTCCAATTTCCTGTAAGCAACAGTGCATTTTAGGTACACATCAAGTTATCGACTATCAAGGATCTTTTCTAATAATACCCATTTTCAGGTATTCAATGCTTCAGTTCATTCAAATTACGTTGACTGTAATAGGTGGCTGGGTGATTTTATCCTCTCAAAGGTGAGTGATTACTCTTTCCAGAGTCATTCTACTTCCTTGCAGAAATTGAGAGTTAGGTTTGCTGTAGGGAGAAGTTGTTGCCTTGCTGAAATTGTGTGACTTCCATCCCCTCTTATAACATAATCTTCCTGAAAGCAAATACAAACCATGCAAAGAAAGAAGAAAAAGAAAGAATGTTATGAAAATGTTAACAATATATCTGAACAAGAAATCCTCACCCTTTCCTAGAAAACTGGGTTCTCAATGTGAAACACAATGTTTGAGAGTTTTGCAATGCTTTGCTTCTATTGCATCAGCCTCAGATCTGCTGTAAAATCTGCAGCTGCTAATGCTATTATAAGAAACAGTAAATTTAATTATTGAAGTAAGGTATCACTCTGGTGCTGTGTGCATGGGAATTTAAGGAGTTCCTTTGGTAGACATGTAGAATTAGCAGTTTTCTACTGATCTCTGTCTACATTTTTACTTTTTGCTTTGTTTAATGAGGATATGATATCTTTCTTTTCTTTGTAATCCTTCTTTCCTTCTAATAAATTTCATCATTGGGAGAGAAAAAGTTTTAAAGTTTTTTAGGCAAATCATCCATTTTGGGAACTTGACCACAGTTTAATGTTTTGAGCTTTTTTCATTTATCATAAACTTATTTGGCAATTCTGAAAGTAATGTATTATGTCCCATTTCCAGAGTGTTGACAATGAAATTGTCTTGTGGGAACCTAAAGTGAAGGAACAAACTCCAGGGGAGGTTTGTTATTCTTCTAATCTGTTGCATTATTTAATGTCAATTTGTTAAGTTTTTATCAGTTTCAGAAAATTTCAGGGATACTTTGTTATTTCCAAAGCTGAAAGCTTCTTTTTTTTAATATATTTTTGGGTGTTTAGGGTGTAGTTGACATCCTTCAGAAATACCCTGTTCCTGAGTGTGATATCTGGTTCATCAAGTTTTCTTGTGATTTCCATTACAATGCAGCTGCAATAGGTAACAATGCCTAATTGGCTAACTGCAATTTTTTTTCAGTTACAATTTTTTCATTTATGTGAAAATTTAGTCCTACGGTGACAGGAACTATGTATTACACATTTTGTTCATTACAGATTACTTCAACCAGCTTTTATTTGATGGACTGTATATTACTGTGTTTTATTTGTAGTTTTCATCTCCTTTTGTTTTTCTTGGGCCTGCCAGGTAACAGGGAAGGGAAGATTTTTGTTTGGGAGTTGCAGTCAAGTCCCCCTGTTCTTATTGCAAGGTTTGTTTATCAAAGTTAATTTGATGAAATTTGTATGTTATCAAGTTCTTATCCTCAGTCACCTTGTTTAGGTTGGTGCATCCTCAATCGAATCTCCGATACGGCAGACTGCCGTATCCTTTGATGGAAGGTAATTTGTTCATAGTACGTTGCTGCTCACAATTTTGGTGCAATATATATATATATATATATATGCTTTTTTATTAAACTGTAGTTCCTTTCTTGTGTTATGTAGTATTATTTTGAGCTGCTGTGAGGATGGAACAATATGGCGCTGGGATGATGTTACAAACTCCTCAGAGTAACTTGCCTCCATGAAATACCAATGTGATGTGCACATTTTGATGCAGTCCAACATGATTACATGAGGCAGTCCTGGTTTATTGGTTTAACTAGTGTTGAGCTCGAGGAACATTTTTTATATTCGTAGTGGTTTATTCTGTGTTGAACAAAGTTTAATTAAAAATATTCAAATGCTGTACCAAAAACAAAAGAAAGTTCAAATGAGAACTTTTGCTTCAGAGCTGCTTTTAGAGGAGAGAGAAAAAAATGAACACAACCTGTCTCCAGTGGAGAGTTCTTCCATGCCCACAAATCATAGTTCTTGAAAAAAATTGTAGGTGTGAAGATGTGAATGGGGATTGTTAGTAAACTACCAAAAATATCATTCGAAATCGGGACATTTTTTCAGCTAAAGTAACATTCAAAATCTGGATATTTTTTCTCCTTCCATCAGTAAACTGCCAGAGACTCAGAACTAAACTCTATAAATTGCAATTTTTGCTTCAAGGAACAAAATTGTGTGTTACACCGAGGAGCCTTAATTTCTCTGACTGACTGGTACAAAACACTCAAAAATGACTCGTATGCTATATACATAAGAATTGCAGCCTATGTGAATCAAAATCTTTAATTGTAATCATACATCAAAAATGGTACAGGGCCCTTAAATTTGATTCCGCAATTGCATCAATAAGCCCTGCATGGTCTCAATCTTTTGACTCAGTTTGATGATGGTAAGGTGCTGAGAGGACGAAGACTCTGAAGTACCAACAGAAGTGATTAACTCATTAAGTTTGGCCCGTGAATCCAAAACCGCTTCCTCAAGCAAAGTTAATGTTTGTTCCATAGTTTTTGGCGATCCTTCGTTAATGACGTTTGGTAAGGGAGAATGTCCTCTACTACCAACACTACCATCTCTGCCAACCTTTTGATGAGAGAAGAATTTGTCAATGCCTTCGCTTCCTGCAAATCATCATACCATCATTAGAAGATGATAATAGAAGGAACAAATAGGATTGCTTCAGAAGACTACTAGGAAAATTAAGCTTTGAATGAATACAGGCAAAGGATAAATACAAATAAAATCAACCAAAGCTACAAATCCTAAGGAGGAATAATATTACACTATTAGTTTTCAAATGATTTATACAGACTATGGTAAGTATAGTACATGACAGGTTCGCTAGCTAAGGTCGTCATCAAGTTACCCAACAGTTGGATTCAAGAAACCTTGTTTGGAATCGTTATCCATTACCTATAAATTTAGTTTTTGAAAATATAAAACTAATAGAATCCTTTTGGCTACTAGTGTTATGCACTGCCACTCTTCTTTGATCTATATGCCACCACCAATTAAGTATACTAGACCTGTGATATTAAATCCATCTGCTGTAATTGCAGTTTTCTAAAACAATGGCATCACTTCCTAAAACTTATGAAAAGGGTAAAGCTTCCACTGTTCCACTAATAGAACTTAACAAGAGTTAATGTTCAATACTCCAATGATTGGATAACATACCTAGGTTGCCAAGTTGATCTATTACAGACTGACCGACAGAATCTTCTAGCTTAAGCAGCCGTAAAATCGCAGCAGTTATTCGGCCAATTGAGTCAATTTCAGATTTGCACAGGAAAGTCAGGTGCTGAAGCTCATCCTTGGTTACAGCTGCCTCAATCTGCATGGTAAAACATTCATCACACACAACATACAAGAGGGGCAATGACCCATACTTAAATATTACATTCCCATTACCGGTTGTTTGACACAGAATTTTAAGTCTTCCACTTCCCAACTAACCATTTCATCATCAACATTATCCTCACATAATATCAAGCGAACTTCAAGACCAACTCCCTCAGCCATGTTAGTATATTCTTTATCCCCATTTGCAATTGACATTGATGAAGGAATGTCTTTATGGGTCTGAGGCTTCAAGATTCGCAACCCTTCAACTCCAACCTGCATGTGCAAGCTCAATAAGTTAAGGGGTACGATAGGAATAGGATAACAGACAAGAAAACAGAAATGAGAAGATACACAAATTAAACCGGTTAAATAAGAATAATGAGTTTTATAATGTTTAAACCAAACGTAGCTACATTAGAAATAACCTAGGATAGATAATATTTAACATTTCAAGGTTAAGTATACACTAACCGTGCTTCATTCATTATGCATAAATCCTTCAAGCATAACTACCATACGATGTCGTGAACTATCTCTCCCAAAAGTTTAAAATATTGAGTAGAAGCACATGAATGGTTTTTATATCTAATAAAAAGAAAATTTTATAGCAAGTCTAATGATCCATTTGTGTGTGTGTGTGTGTGCGTGAGAGAGAGAGAGAGGTCCTAATATCCTTTTCAGTCTAATTTTAGTAGTTTTTGGCAGGTTGGGGCCATGGATTGCGAATTAGTTTTCTAGGTTTTCAGATATTATGCGGGACTAATATCATGGATGAGAATGGAACTATAGATGTGCCATTTCATGAACCGCAATTCCTTCCAAATATTGAAGCCTGACACAAGCTATTTTGAAATAAGTTTTAATAGCATTTTCTCTCCATATTTTTTATAATCAACCAATAAACATGACTTCCTTGTAAAAGTGGAAAGAAAATCCTTAATTCTGTAGTAGTTTTGGTCAGAATTTCACACAAACTGCATTAAATATTGAAAAATCAGAAAGAAGCTTCTATTTACCGTAACAAGCTCTATTGGATTTTGTTTTACTCTATGCAACTGTGCTTTGCCACCCAGAACATTCTTTGGGCTAGATTTTGCATTTACACGTAAACCGCGGAAAGTTGTGTGCCAACACCTCTCTTCTCTGTCTACATCCTCAAGGCTGGAGAACCACCACCGTTCAGCCATCTGTTCTGCACCTTCAAGAGCAAATAACCAGTCTCTCAATTCTATAGTTACATCCACATCATCTGGCTTCTTCAAGTGTGGAAAACTGGTTTCTTTTCCTTCTCTGATACTTTCAACTGGTGAAAAAATAGGCAAGTAAGAAAGTGGGCTTAACAAATTTAAATAATAAAGATGAACACAGAACAAATGTATTTCATGTATTAAGCAAATATGCCAACTACAAAAAAATAGTAATAATAATAAAAATAAAAATAAAAATAAAAATCAGGTGACATTGTTTCATACCATCATCTGAGTTATCAACAAGAGGTGTTGTCTTAAAAAGTTTTGACAATGGTCCTTTTTGCAAGTTTTCCAACCCTTTGCAAAGGCCAGTCCCAGGGCCACCATCAGGCCCAAGTATTCCAAATCTATGCAAGAGGGCTTCAGCATAGTTCATTCCTCCACCAAGACGAACACCAGACACAGAAGCTGAGACATTTAAACTATGAGACTCCATGTCTTGTTCATACAATGGAATAACATGAACCATGCTTATGTCCAGAAAAGGGACTGAATGAGCATTTCCATTTATTGAATGTTTCTGGTTCTTATCCACCCAGAAAACAGCTCTTAGTTGAGGATATCCATTATCACTTGGTGAGGAAACATTTTCATTAGGGCTCAAGAATGAGCCATTTTCACATGGTAAGTGCCCCTCAGCATCCACACAATCTATCTCAACACTCTCCCAACGTAAAGTAGACGAAACAACAATAGCACCACCAAGAGTTCTGTGGGTGGCGCTAATGAACAGATCATCTCCCATGAACTGTACTAAAGGCATTCCCTCAACATTCACTGAAGATGACTCCAGAAATCGAAGTTGGAGGTCTTTCATGTTAAACTCACAGCAGTGTCACTAGGAACCTTGTCCATCAGCTTTCCACTAAAAGACTTGTCCTTAATGTCCTCCAATTGTTTCTTTTTTCCAGCCATTGCTATTTTTTCACTAACTCTCCCAAAATAACTGTAGAGGTCCAGGACAAAAAATAACTGTTCAACAGAAGTGTTGGATAGATACTGCTCACAAGTAACTCCAACCCTGACAATACCCCCTGGAGGAGGAGCTCTTAACAATGGACTGCCATCAGCTGTGGCCATAGCTACTTCAATGCAAGCATCTTTCAGATCAACACATCTCCACAATCCTGCAGTTTGTCCAAGGGAAATTCGATGTCCAGTCGTGCCATTACATGCTTCCAGAGACAAAGTAAGCTGAGATGCTCGGGCAGTCCACTTCTTCTGGCTAGCATCGATTGGTTGACCTTCCCAAAGACTGAAGCAAGCTGGATCCTTTTCCAGGTTCAACATTCTTAGTTTCAATGAGGGTGTATCTAAAAAGAAAAGGCTTTCAATATGGAGTCTCGCTCCAGTAAAGGAGGTCTGGACTGTATTATTGTTCATTTTGCTTTTAGAAATATCAAATTCGACCTTATCCAAAGGAACTGTAAGGTCCAGCCCCTTGAGAGTGAACATAAAAGATTTTACTGAGAAATCCGGTAAAATGTCACCAGGATTGACAACAAAACCATCAGCTAGGAAAGAGGATATCCGAAGGCATGTTTCTTCCTGAAGATGAATCTGAAAAATATACAAAGATGGTCAAATAATATAGTTGACAAACACAAATGAAAATAGATGCACTATATGTCTGTAGCAAGCCAATGATTGAAAGAAGATGCACATACCATCAGAGGCTGACACTCAATAACTGTTTGAGAAGCAAAGGATGGTGGAAGTGGAGAAGGCATGATCTGAAGTGCATGGAGGCATATTAGAGGGGTTGCCTCAATCAATTGCCACTGCTGTTCCCCTAGAGGATATATTGGGGGGCAAAAGCTTCTAGCTGCCAAGAAAGGATTGAAAAACCAATTTTAAATAAAGGAAATGTGCATCGGTAAAGTGATATCTTCTTTTTAAGAATATGTGGTAGTAACTTAATACCAAATTCAGGCACATGGAAAGCATCTTTTGTGACAGCTTGCATTGATGGTTGCACTAGGGTACATGGAGGACATGAAAAGGTGTCCCTGCATTCCAACAAACACAAACTACTATTTAGTTGCATTGTTGAGTTGTAACAATTATTACAATCGACTAAGGAAAAAGATATGGCTGTGTTATAACAGCTATCAAAAGCCACCAAAATAATTAGTCAACTAGGGCATATAAGAAACTCCATTATTTTCGTTTTCCGATTGTCAATTACAGAAACTGCTAAGGATTCAATGCGGGATGTCTAATCACAAAAGCAAAGGGTGGGCCATATAGGCCACCAACCATTGCCAATATATTCAGTCATTAGTCAGTTGACACAGACACTTGCACCTGCACACACCCACAGCTCACTTGATTCTTTTATAGTTGTTATTCAGGCAGAGCACAAAGACACAAACCTCAAAAACAGTCCACCAACTGTAATCCTGGTCAAGTTATTGTCACTATCTCCTTCAGAAAGACTAGCCTGCAAAAGTCTATGAAACAGTATAACTCTTCCGCTACAGAAAGCTGATAACATTGCACAGCAGGGTGACAACCAACATGGCAATATGACATTGAAGAAGACAGAGCAAGATGTGCACAATTGTCAACGGCATATGACATTTTAATTTAGCAACTGCAGTACACCTACAGCATGAGTCATCCAGGGAATAAAAGGAGCTTTACATCACTTGCCTTTTAATATGAATAATTAGCTGATAGTTAAAGGAAAAAAAATCACATAGGCCAAACAAAGGCAATGGTTACAATTTTTGTTTTCCTTTTTCCTCTTATTCCTGTATCATCATATCAATTATGACAACATGTAACAAACAAGCACACCGGTATTAGAGTGGTTTACCACTCATCTTGTTACCCAAGGGACCTCCAATGAACCCCAAAAAAGAAAAAGTATATGTAAATGGCATCTTTTGTCAAAAACCAAAAGCACTCGGGCAAATATAAGATTCTGTCCCATGCTTTAATTTTTGCTTAAGATATAGCTAGTTCTATACTACCATCTAGATAAGGCTAAGATATTGTCATCAACACCGATGTCCAAGAGAAAGATGGACACGTACCGAAAAATGTGGGCAACAGGTAAGATGATGCCTATAAAATTTGAAGAAAACAATCATAAAAAAATTACCCGAGAGAAAAAGAGGGACTGCATCAAAAGCTCAAGCTGGAACTCTGCAAGTTAATGTTGATTGTTAGATCATTGTGTCCTATGCTATACATAAAACTATTAACAGTAGGGATATTCAATAATAATTAAAGGAGACATATATATTTAAAAAGAAAAGTGTGCAGGCTAATGACAAACCGGTATCTTTAATACAAAGAAATATATGATCTACAACAATTGAGACAAGAGAACGCCCAGCTGCTTCAGTGGATCGCTGTCATGATTCAATTACAGACAGAATCAGAGGAAGCCAAAATGAAGCAAGATTTTTGTGCAAAGCAAACTACTAAGAATTGGTGTGCTCAAAGTTTGGAAAAGTAAAGACACTGTGAAACCTGCTGAGCCTTTAAATCAACATCACCACGGTTTAGACAAACATATAATCCTGTCATAAAGCGGAGAAGTGCACGTAGACCTGCACACGCATGTTGTATTTAACATCATGCCACAATGATGCCATGTATATCAATTTAATGTGGATACAAGAAACCTAACATGTGCCCTTTTACTAACCTGGTTCACTTAATGCAGGGCAAATGGCTTCATTGATGTGCAACTGAACCTCAAGCCCAAGTGGACTGTTCAACTCGGTTCTCTGAACCGTGATCTGGCAATTATAAATTCCAGGTATATTTCATGACTCAAACATTCGAGCATAAAACAGAATGTTCATAAAATTAATTGAAGGAACTGTATTCATTACATATGCTTCTCCCGATATTCCTTCTATAAAACGCTCTCCTCCAAAGAATACTCGCTTTGCACCATCATCATCTCTCAAGTTTGATCCCTCTTGAGAGCAGCCTAATGTAGCATCCATGAACATGTCAGGATGCGGCAAAAGATCAATAGACAAAGATTCCCATTCCAGTTTCTGGACATTAAAAAAAACAAGAATTATTAGATGACAATACTTATATAAGCAATCCTCAACATTAAGAGTATAGCAAAACATATATCTTATGAAAGGGTGCATTCTAATTCTAATTTTATAGCTAAATGAGAGCGGTGATAAAATAGAAAAGCAATGTGTAAGAAATAAAAGCATACCGATACAGTTTACACATACAAACATGACAAAACTAGTGGAGGGGGATATATTACTTTGAAGACATATATGTACTTCTTGCTACTGGAGAAGTCCCTTGCTTCCTTAAGATTTACAACCTGGAAGTGAAAATACTTGAATAAAATGCTATATGCAAAAGGAGTCAGAAATATTTGTAAGCCTGGGTTTGAGTAATTACCTGCCAGCTTTCATTTGTGGTATACAGTAAAAGGTTGCGTATTGTGATAGATGCCATAGGTGGTGTCCTGCCACCAGAGACAGCAATGGGGAAAACTTATAATTAGATTTCAGCAAAATTTTATAACATAACAGTTGAGCCAAACAAAGTAAAATTCACTAATTTTATGCTTAATGCTAGTATGCTACCCCAGAGAACTACCTTCTCTATTTCAACTCCATTACAAAAAATGTAGGTTAAATACTGCATCAACCCCAACAGAGAGCAAGAAGCTTATATTAACTACAATTTACTGAGATCCATAATGGTCAACAGCATCAAAGATATCCGATTCAGAGCAGAAGTAACAAGAACTTACCATGTTGCTCCCCCTTTCTGACGAGCACCCACGAGTTTCAAGTAAGAGATTAACAGTAAGAATTTGTATAGTCATGCCATCCGCGATCTGGTGATTGCCCACAGTCAGTATCAATGAGTATCATTCATGAGTATATGTGTGTGTGAACAAGTAATTGGTATTGACTAGGAACTACCGAACCTACAGAAAGAATTGTTTAAGGCTGAATGGCATTGCAATGAACCTTTCACTAAATCCTTATCCTATTCATCTCTATAATTTTAGAATAACCCTCTCCTCATACTCAACAAATTATTGTTGCCTACATCTTCATTTACGTTATGATAAATTCTCCCCATAACCATTGGCAATAATGGCAAAGGAAAGAAATGTAGGAAATAGAAAATAAATGAGAAATCCATGAAGGTGAAGCAAACCATTCAAATCCCTCAATCATCTTACAAAAATGAGTTTTGCTTTCATTTCCTCTTTTCCAATCTTACAAGTTGGTAGAATATCACTTCATCATGTATATCAATTAGCTCAGCCTTATGAAAGATAAAGAGTCAAACCTTATCAGCAAAACCATACCCGCTACCCTTCTGGGAGGCAGCCAACGGAGTGGTACTGCATATAAACCGTACAACAACAAAACCAAAATAAATAAATAAAATAATAAATAACCAGCAGCAGCAAAATCATCCATTGCTTTAGTGAAAACAAAAAAAGGAGTAGAAACTAGTTCTGTTCATTCACCTATTAGGACTAACAGATGCATCAAAATCAGCATTCTCCTCAAGAACCACATCAAGCCTATCAATTTGCACAATGATTGGCTCTACTTGCACATTACTCACTGAAGGAAGCTACAAAACCACACACACACCCCAAAAAAAAAAAGAATGAATTTAACCATCATTCAATAATGTATTATCACATCATAAAAAATATTGGACAATTAAAATCACTATCTTAAGAGCCATTACATGATTGGTTAACAATGTAAAATAGCTTAGAGCGATGGTATATCAAAATTAATCTCGAAAAACGAAAAGAGAGAACAAAAAAAGAACACATTGAACAAATCACAACACCGTTGAAGTTTGTGAGAGTATTGAGCAAACCGTGATCTCCAATTTGCCGACTTTGGCGGTGGCCACATTAAGCGCTGGCGGCAATCCAAGGCTAGAATGCAACACATCCCCGTCGATATCTGAAATGCCAGAGTTAAAAAATAATAATAAAAAAAAAACTTCAAATTCAATTTAGTTAATTTAATCCGAATAAAAAATGAAGAAAATGAAAATTTGAAATTTGGGAATAGGAATGACCTAAATTGGAGAGGTGAAGGGTGCGGCCTTGAAGCTTGAACTGGTCCCTGGAGAAGGATTTGAGCCAGTACTTGAGGGTGTACTCTAGTGCACGAGCTAGTATCGACTCCATAACATTCAAAATCGAAGGAAGCTTCTTTCTTTATTCGTGTTTTGGAAGAGATCTTCAGAGTTCAGAATCAGATCATGGAATTGGAATTGGAATTGTGATTTGTGAATGAGAGTGAATAGTGAAATGAAATGTTAAACTTCTTTTATTTATTTATTTACTTTTCCTTTTGGAAAATTACATTGAGCTCCCAAAAACCAATCAATAATACATTTAACCCATTTTAATTTTAAAATTACTACTATATCTTTTCCTTTCGAATCTATCTATACTGTTATATACATTCAAAATTTTAAAAGTTAAATGTTATAGATCAATATTTTAATTATTATGTTTTCAAATTTTATATATAAATTGTTTCAAAAAAATTACTATATGTATTTTTATTTTTAATTTCACATATTATAATAAAAAAGAAATAAAAGTTATTAAAATGTATAAATGAAAGAAAATGTTGTATATTGCAATGTGTAATTTGTGTCATGTAAACATCAATTGATATCCAATGAATGACTCCCCTCAAATTAAAAATTCTATATATTTCTTGTACAAAGTTATATATAAAAAGACAATTTCGTTTTCATATTAGTTGTTGTGAAAAAAATCTCTTACCCTGGCATTCATTAAAAAATTAATACGTAATTCTTTTACAACACGAAACATATAATAAAGACGAGGTTGACGAAATTACTTTTAAAGGTACATATTTTTTTCATATGACAAATTTATATATAAATGTTATTTACATAATATTTTCACTTATTGTATCATCTTTTTTTAATCAATTATTCACTGCAACATTGGAGATGTTTATTGTAAGTGTGACTATTCTGGAAACCTTATTCGACCATGCGTGTCTATTATATCATGATTTAAAAAATAATTAATATACAATTTATTCTACTACTTAAATAATTTCCTTATCACAATTATATAACTCAAAATTCTGTAGTTATTTATTTCTATTATGCGGCAACACTAGTAATTTTCAAAAATCCAAAAATACCCTTAGAAGCTGGAAACCCAATTTTGCATTTTTCCTGTACCACCTCCATCCACAAGCTTGTGCTACCCAGGAACCGCACCGCGAAGCCATCACCGTCCAACCACCATTGTTGCGTCATCAACAGCCACAAGCCGCCGTACCATCCGTCTTATCACTGCCGTGGACCTGTGCCGTTGAAGAAGGTCCCTTTCGCCTCTCTTATCTTCTCTCTCTCCCTCTTTCACATTTCCTCCTCCTCCTTCTTCTGCTTCATTGAAAATCACGTTGCGGAAACAGAAGAAGAGCACAGAGAAGAAGAAGCATCTAGAAGCGAACCTCGCCGTGGATACAGAGAAGCAACGTAGCTTGGACAATGGAGCACCGACACAGTGAGTTTTTGCTGGTTCTGGCTTTTGCATTTTGGATTTTTTTATTTTACTTTGGAGTTTGAAAATATTATATGCGCCATGTGTTGTTGGTGTTATTTTTGCTTTGAAATCCTCATTTGATTTGAGAATGTTTGTGCTTTGGACATGATTCTGCTAACTTTTTTTTTTTCGTTCCTCCTGAATTTTGAATGAGGATGTTAGGGATTTGAGTTGTTTTGTTCAATTTTTAACATGATGTTTGGAAATCATTTTATGCGCAGAGTTTGTGCGTTGAAAGCATTATTTGATCTGAAAATGTTTGTGCTGCGGACTTGTGCTTTGCTCGTTTCGTTGGATTTGGGTTGCAGGGTGTAGGAGGAGAAGGTGTTTTGGGTGTGGACAGGACTGGGGAATGGATAGAGAGCAAAATGGCATTTAATAGAAATAAAACAAACAATGAAGGGTACAATAGTCATTTTAAAAGATTTAAAAAATTTTAAAATTCAATTTTTAAGATTGAGGGTAGTTCCTGTAATGTTCTTAAATAAACTAAAGGAGTTGAGTATGAATTTGTAAAGTAGAAGAGGGTATTATTTAATTGGCATTATTTCCTTTTACTTTGTTGGTGCGACAGTGCTGTTGTGTGCAGAGAGAGAGAGAGAGAGAATGGATATGAGATCACGTGCGGCACGTGAGAGAGGGGTTAGGTTTTAGCAGGGGAAGGGATGGGAAGGGAAGGAATGATGATGGAGTTGGGAGGACGGATGAGTCATTGTCAGGACTGGAGGAGGACCTGTGTGTGTGTGTGTGTGTGTGTGTGTGAGAGAGAGGCTGAGATGTTTTCTCGGCTTTGTCTTTTTCTTCTGTTCTGCTATTCACTGCCCTCCCGCAATGCGAAAAAAAAAAAGGATCATGGATAAATTTTATATTTTGAAAGTATCCTTGGAATTTTTTTTTTTTTGTAAATACTACTAAAAGAATATTGTGTTATTTATTTTAGGGTTTAAGATTTAAAGTTTAAGATACATAGTATAAAGGTCGATAATAGTAACAAATATTATAAAATCAATTTTTATCATATGTTTATCACATATGATAGCATAATGTTACATGATCAAATTATTTTTATCCTTATAATTAAATTTATTTTCAAAAGACTTAATAATATCTAATAATATTTTTTTTATTAGTCAATTCAAAATTAATCTTGATATACTCTTCTACGTCAACATCCGCCTCCACCCACACCCTTTGCGTTAGTAGCCCGTCACTCGCCCACTCGTACCAATTGGTTGCTACTTGCCACCCATTAGTAGCTCTCTGCCCGCCAGTCACCGCCCACCCGCTCCTACACCATTAGTCATGTGACGCACCAAACAAAGAATAGTATCAAAACTTATAAAATGGATCCCTTATATTATATTATCAAACCCTATACTATCATGTATAATATTATCATGTTTATCCTATACAATACATGAAACAAGGTCTAAATGTTTGGGTAAATTATATTATTCTTTTCTTAAATTAACCGTGCTATATAGTTAGGAATGATTAACACTTTTGGGGTTTTGTTAACCAGTATCTTAAAGGCAATGGTTAAATAAACCAAAAAATGTAAGTTTTAAAGTTTTTAAGTAGGTGTCATACATGAAAAATATCAAAACTCATTTCTCATTGCATAAACTTCCATTTTTAATTTCTTAATAACCAGTATTATTAAGATACTAGTTAGATAAATCCATACTTTTATTATACTCTCAACTATTTTGCTTTGTTTTTTTATGCTTCTCAAAATAATAAATTGATTGATCATGTAATCTAAAAATGATAGTATATGAAGCATAATTTCGATTTTAACAACTTGGGGGAATGAATGTATGTGTTTGAATATACATACATGGAGCATGCAGAGTAGAGTATCTTCTGAATTAAAATGTGGTATAGATATCAATGTAATACACCTTGCTATCTTTCTCACTTGCAAGGCAAGGGTGGAGCTAAACTCTATTTTTATGGGGACCAATATTAAAAGATAATATACATGTGAAAATTAATAATATATATCTTTTAATTTTTACTTAGTGTAAAAGTTAAAACAAAAGTCATATATACAAAAAGAATAAACTTCAAGTCGATTTCTAACAAAAATAATGCTGAATAAATTGATTTCTCAAGAAAAAAATACAATTTTTTTGGTTGAGCATGAAAAATATATTTTGTGGTTCTTATAATAAAAACTATAGGACAAGTTGGCCCATTTTCAATATTTTTATCAAAGTATATGTCTTGTTTGTGTTTTTATTAGCAATTAATTTAACTATATATTATAAATTATTAAATATTAATTTGTCTTATAAATCCTTTGAAAATACTAAGGAAAGACTAATGATTTGTACTTTTCTTTATAAAAATTTGACCTATATTTTTCATTGTAAAAGATTATAATTTTTTTCTTGAATGATCAATTTGTCTGATGTTATTTTGTTCAAAGACCAAATGAGGGGTTATTCTAAAGAAAAATATACATTTTAATCAAAACTCAAGAAATATATATATATCATAATATACTACCTATTATAATATTTAAATATCTAGCTAAGTAAAGTTCATAAAACTGACCCCTAATATTAGAATTGCTTTTTTGATTTAAATAAAAATAAACAACCGAAAAATGACATAAGAGTGACTAGTAAGATTAAATTATTAAAATATTAAATTTATCTAATTGCTTTTAAAAATAATAATATATCATCTTATAATTTTTTTACTTAAAAAAAGTTAGGAGGGGCCAAATATATATAAATTTATATGAAAATCATAAAAAAAAAAAAAAAACTCGTGGGGGCCATGGCCACCATGAGATCCTTGCTTAGTTAGTACAATTGAATAGCGCGGACATGTGCCTCGGGATTGGGTTGCATGATACAGGAATATGTATGAGTCATATTTGTCAGCCAGATCGTACTGTATGTAACGTGCTTTTGCTCTTTAACATTAGCACTATTTTTAGGGGGAATTACAATAATTTATAAAGTAATTTATATTATATTTTTTTGGATTTAATATGATTATATTTTTACTTTTTATTTTATAAAATTATCACTGATCTTTCATAAATTCATTAAAATTACATTAATATCTTCTGTAAATGCTAATTTATTAATTTAAGTTACAAAGAAAAATAACATAAAATATATATACTTATTAATAAAAAATTATAATATTTTGATAATATTTGACATATATGTTAACTATAATACTTTTTAATCATAAGTTATAATTATAAATTTTTTTCATGTGATAAAAAACATTTTATTCAATTGATTGTGTCAAATATTGCATATTATTAAAATATTATAATTTTATTATTAATAATTATGTATAATTTGTCTCTTAAATTAATAAATTAGTATATATAGAGAGATCAATAATAATTTTATAAAATAAAAAAATATCAAGTGTAATTACACTAAATATTAAGAAAGAATTTAGTGTTATTTTCTTACATAATAATATACTAAAAATGACATGAAAAAAGGGACATAACATGCTCAAAAAGCTAATGTAGCTCTGCAATTTGCAGTGAGCATACAGAGGATCATAATGCTTGCACGTTAACATGTGGCGAGCTTATAGCCCATGGGTCATTATATCAATGTACACTATAATATAGTCCATTCTTCTACATCATAAAATATTTTTGTAAGTTTAATTTATTTTCTGACCCAAAAAGTTTAACTTATTTAAACTGTTGATAAATTTAATTTTCATGTGTACTTACTTACAAGTACGAAAGTTCTATCGTTTTATTTCTTTTTTCATAGGGTTTACGTTTTTAAAATTTTCAAAAATAAACCACCAAAAAAATTTTCTTCAAAATTATCATAATATTTATATGGAAAGGAAGAAAGTGGGTTTGATGAGATAATTAGGATCTGATTAAATGGCCAGTCTTTTATAAGTTATTGGCCCACAACCACAATGGTTTTCTTTATTTTCTTTTTTCTATATCCTTTTAACTTTGTCCCATACACCTTTGCTGCTTTATTTTATGCCCTTTCCGAATGATATAATAATATTATTTTAACATTTATTTTTAGATATCCTATTTAGATATTTATTTTATTATTATTAGATGAATTAGATGAGTGAAAATAAATGCAGATCACAATCTTATTTAATAATGATAATTAAGTAAATATTTGAATGAAATATTTAAAAATAGATATTTAGATAGATACCTATAAATAAGTATTTGGATGGATATCTAAAAATAGATATTAAAATTGTATTATTGCAAATGATATACAGCTAAATGGGACGAAGTGAAAAGTGAAAACAGATTTAATACCTATATGATAGATAGACTTGACAAGACAAATAATAATAATAATCTAACTATAATAGTGCCTTTCTGGTCAATTTCCGACATTAATGCGCATATTGAGGTTTCCATTTTGCTCCCAAAGTGCCAGTTGTTGTGCTTCTTTTTTTTTTATGCAAGCCGTGGTGGAGAAGATACGATCCAAGTCTCATATTTTTCACCGAAAGCAGGGAGAATTCACGTTTAATAAAGTGGGAGCATAAATTTTGAAGCTTCTTAAAGTAGTTATATGGATATATGTATATTTGTCTCTATTGTTTTGATAAGTTTGAACCAACATTAACTGAAATGAGATATAATGATAAAATATACTTTGACCATTTTTTTATTATGGTTATATATTATTTTTTCCCATTAAAAAATTTTTTGGATCCATTACTGTTTGAAAGTATAGTAAGATTTAAAAGTATGCTTAAAAATATTTTAGTTTTTAAAAATGAATTTAATTTTGATGCATATAAAAATTTTTTATATTGTCATCCAATTATAGAGTGTCACATTAGCATAAAAGTGATTAAACTCACATTCATTATTTGAAAAGTTATATAAATAGGATGATTTAATTATATAACAATATAAATAAAATTTATATTATTAGTGTATAGAAATTAAACTCTTTAAAAAAATAGCAAGTTTTAATTATAGTTTTTATCATTCTTTTGTTTTGATCTAGTTTTTAATTTTTGTTTGTCTTAGTTTCTATAAATATTTAAGTTCTATAAATTTTGAAAATTTTGTTTGTAACATTTGTATATGTATATATATTTTATTGTTGTGAAATTCATTGTTTCAGTGGATCCTATTACCAAAAATCTAATTAATCTGACTAGATTTGTAGAGGTTTTAAAGAAGACTTTAGGTCTCTCAATGAAAATTTATATTTCATTTTCAAGACTCAAAAAATCCAATATACTTAACCCATCAAAACACCTAGACACCTTATTTAAGAATTTTTTTTGTTTTTTATAAATATATTACCACTTAACAACTAGACATAGAAAACTGAAGTTAGACATTTCAGAAAACTTGGATTAAAATTTAAAAATTATAGAAATTAAAACCAAAATTTAATATATTTATAAAGGTTCAAAGTATATTCAAACAGAAATAAAACTATAAAGTGATAATTATAACAAGCCAATGTGTTAAAGTATCCTGTTTAATTACAATTCATATTATTTAATATTTTTGATAGAATATTATTTACTTAATTTAACATTTCTTATAATTTTCTCATAAAGTTAACTAAAGTTCAGGACATTTTTTTTTATATAATATAATATCAGGACACTGAACTATATATATAAGTGATCAGGAAACCAAAAAGAAAAAAAAAAAAATACTAAAGATAAGTGTAAAATAATTTCAAAGAAAATTTTTTCTATTTACTCCATCTTTTCAAGAGGCGGCTAAAATACGAGAAATGTCAAATTTAATATCGTTGTATATCAACAACTCATATTGTTTTCAACGGTAAGTCATTTTTCCATATTTGTATCAATCTTAATAATCTTAAATCACCGCAGGCTATAGTACAACTAATCTTTTAACTCACATGCACAAAAAGGTACTGAACATTCATTTGCGTTGACCCCACATGACTTTTATCAACCGTTGATCTACAATTTTGTTTTATCTGATCCATGTTAACTAGATTAATTAACAATTCAATATTTCATTCTATAATGTTTCATTTTGATTAAACAATCGTTTGCAAGCAGCAAAAAAAACAATCGTTCACCAATGAACAATATACTAACAAATGTATATTATTATTAAATTAAAAGTTCATGCCAACAATTTCTTTCTTTTCTTTAACAATGCCATCTTAGGAGACAAACTTTTTATTAAATGAAAAATTTAGGGCATATTTAGTTTTAGTTTTTAGTTTTTATTTTTAATTTTTTAATTTTTAAGATTTTATAAAGGAAATATTAAAAACTGAAATTTAAAATTTTTAATATTTTTTTATAAAATCTAAAATTTTAAAATTAAAAATTTAAACCAAACATACCTTAAATATATAAAGAGACAGCTGGCGCTGACCAAAATCCAAATTGTGGAAGATGGCAAACACAATTGCGTTCAACGATGGCGCCGACTCGTATAATGGATCCGCTAATTTGGGGCTCACGTTTACATTTCTGTACGTAAGTTTTTGTAATTTATGCTTTTAAGTAAAAGCAAAAAGATAATAAAAGGACAAAAACGTAACACGGGAAAGTTAATTACGCATAATAATCCTTCTTTAGAGGGATAAATGAAGAAATGTATTGATTTCATGGCTACGAAGTCCATAACGTCAACATGTTGTTCGCATCTCTTTAAAAAATTGGGGGAAAGAAACAACAAAGTTGAATTCTGCCTGTCTTGCACTCCAAGGTTATATAATCAACCAATAACTTATATATTTAATTTTTTTCAAAATTTTCTACCATAAATTTTGAGCTTTAATCATTGTAATGATGATTAATTTGTGTTTGGTTATAACGTTTTTGTCGACCAAACTTTAACTTGCATTGTCAACACCTGATGTTGGAAAGATTAATTAAATATTAAATTTTGAAAATTAACTTTAAGGTATTAATGCTCTTCTTTCTTACTCCATATAATAATACTTTGTATGTATTTATCCTTAAAGAGCATTTTTAGTTTGCAGACAATTAATTCCTTGTTCCTGATTATAAGCTTGGTATGTCGTAGACACTTCGGCCCTTTCTTTTTGTTAACTCACTGTGTGTGTGTTCCATATATATATATATATATATATATATATATATATATATATATATATATATATATATATATATATATATATATATATATCAATACTTAAAAGTAAGTGCCCAAATACATACTTTATTACCATTAAATATGATAGATGGTGATTGTGGAACCACTATTACATCTAATAGGAATAGATGCTGCCACTTAAACATCAATTTTTAGGTGTTAAAATAATATTTTTAATCAAACAAATCATTAATTCCAATGCTTGACGGTCAAGGAGTAGATAGTCCTTTTAATTAACCATGTAAAGGCCATCTTACGCTTACTATTTCAATTCAATAACCCGGTTATATACTATATTTCCTCTAAACGATAATATCCATATGACATGCATGCATAACACATTACATATTAATTTACTCACTAAGCATGCCCATGCATATGAAACTGCATTACAAAGAAATGAACTATGGAATCAATATAGCACATGCTTTGTTTTTGTTTGTTCCGCTAGATTTTGGCAAGTGATGAAAGTCCACAAATTATATGAAAAAAGTTTTCAACACGCTAGGAATTGAAATTTTGTGAGGTGTGTTTATTCATTGTTGTTTAGAGCTTCGCATCACATACATGAACTGCCAAACGGATCCCAACAGTTTGATCCTTGTGGAAATGTCCAATCATTGATATGTGATGGGGCCATTCCCCTGATTGGGTGGCCTAAAATATTTGGTCCCCCCAAATACCTTTCTTGTGGAGGAGGAAATGAAGCCTTTGACGGTTAATTACTCAGCAAAACATATTAATTTTTAAGGAATAACTAAGTTTGGATATAATCAACATGGAAGGAAAACGAACATGCTAGTACTAACTCATTCATAATGATAAAGTACCAACTAATATGTCATGCCAGTGGTGGTTAGCACATGTGGTAAAACACGAGTTTGTATCTTATAAAGACATGAATTAGATTTCTACTACTATGAGGATCCCTTTAGTAAGTAATCCCATAAGTCTATTATAAGTACTCATAAAGTATTGGGATTGTACCTTGACTATGGTGAAATGACCAATGTTAAATCCATCTAAATTTATTTTATATATATAAAAAAAACTAATATGCCATGATATGAGAGGTTTTATGTGCTATTTTGGGCATCTTGAATTCTTTTCTCTCCTTCTTTGTATCTGGTGGCTTTTGTGTTTCAATACATTAAAGGAAGAAAATAGCCTAAGGGGGGACTAAGGTAGTTGGAAAGGTGAGAGTTTTAATAATTTAGTTGAAGATTTATTACTTTGTAGAGGTTGATATTGTAAAGTCATACTCAGCCTTATATACTTGACCCGTGCCTCCAATCACGTGTTCAGTTTTATACGATTATAAATCACCCTTAATTTAGCTAATTTTCAATTATTACATTTATTTATTAATTAACTTTTTTTCACAACTCCTAAAAATTTATTGCAACATGTAAAGCTATCACTAACCTTAACTCACTTCCTCAATTCAACCACTTTGTTTTATTTTAAATAGCACAAAATAATTAATAAACTAAAAGTACCCAAAACTTCTAATTTATATTAAAGCTGAACAATAAAAATATACACACATAAAAAAAAGTCAGCCACTTAACAAAAAAGTAAAAGAAAAGTACAATTTAAAAAAAAATTACGAGGTTTTTTGCCCCCAACTATCCTTCCCGATAATCATCATTAATTTCTCACTTCAAGTTCAATTACTAAATAAGTGCTAATTGGACAATCTATTTCTTATTATTAAACTAATTAAATTAATTTTTTTCTGTACAAGGATTTTTTGTTTTTAATGATATTAATATACACTTGAATTCATAGTGATTTTTTTTTTTTGTTTTTTAGAGTATCCTCTCATCCAACAAGTGAGAGATTAATCTCTAGGATATGATTATGTCTAAACTAACAATATTTTTTTTTCATACACATGAATTTAAAGATTGAACCTAGAACTTTTTGCTTAGAGATTAAAGCCTCTTCCACTGGATCAACACTTTGTTGATGAATTTGTAGTGAATCTAATATGCGGTTAACATTTTATTATTCAAAATATAATCTAAAATAATTAATAAATGGATATTGAAAATTTTAATGATAAATATGCCAAGGAAAGAATTTACCATGATCTCAAATCTATATTAAAGTCCTTTTCCAATAACTAACTCTAAAATTTTGAAAAAAATATATGTGAGGAGTCTTAACGATTATTCTTTAGTAATTGATACCATTCAATAATAATAATAATAACTAAAATATTAATTTTCAAATTTAATTGGTCAGTCATGTTAATGAAATAAGGTATTAGTATGTGTTTGAATAACATGTGAAAATAGATTATACGAATAATCAATTATGATATAATTGATTTTTTTTTATTATTGATTACAATAATTTCTTATGTTTAGAATATTGATTGCAAAACAATTTTGAGACATAAATTATATGAAAAATTTATTTTTATATAAGAGTTTAATTTTGATACACTAATAATGTAATAAATTTTATACCCTAATTGAATGAAGTCATGCAATTTGTATGAACTCCCAAGTAATATGTATGAAAGTCAATTATATTTATTGAGGGGTAAAAGATTTAATTTCAATATGCATTGAACTTATGTTGTTACCCAATTAAGTTTTTCTATTTAATTTGTATGACCTTTTAAGTGGTACATGTGAAGGTCAACTATATTTGTTTATATGAAAATATGTGATTTGATGTAATGTGCATCAAAATTAAAAAATTTTAAGTGAAACTAATATTTTGAAATTATATGTAATTTGTTTTAGGATTTAATTAGAATACATTAGTAGTGTAAAAAAGTTTTACATATTTATCCAATCATGTAATATCATATCATCAAATATGGTTATTTTTCAACCTCACAACTTGAAAAGTTATAAAAAATGAGACATCTGATTGAATGACAATGAAAACTATTTTATATATTTTAATTTTTTTTATTAAAATCTCAACTTTGTCCTTAGCAAATGTCGCAGGAGAGACAAATTATTCTCTCAATATTTAAAAATCATCATGTGGTCCATCACCTTTTACAAAAAAGAGATATATTACTCTTGTTAACTCATCATTTCAACACTTAACGGGAAAACACACATGGATAGCTAAAATTATTGATTTGACTCTCTGTTAAGCCCACAATTACATATTACTAATCTTTCTTATCAAAACGACCATGATTTCGTATTCTTATTAACCACATATATGCATCCTCAAACCCCAACCTACTAAATTCTCTGTTTCTTTATTCATTTTCACACATCTCATGCTAAAATGGCATATCTTTTAGTGCTATTATGAATTTTAATGAGTCACATAATCAATTTAACGAGTAATATGTGTTTATTTTTTTGTAAATATTATAAAGATAAGGGAATAAAGAGATAACATGTCCCTTTTTGAAAAGTGATGGACCACTAGGGGACACTGGATGTTTGTTTGAGGAAGAAGGAAAGGGATGATTTTTACATGAATAAATTTTATAGGTAAAATAACACATAAAACTCATGAATTTAATTTTTATATAATTATGTATTGTCACGTAAGTAAAAGTGATTAAGTTTCACATTTATTATTTGAAAAGTCAAGCATATAGAATAATTTGATTGAATGATAATGTAAAACTTTTTAACATTATTATTATATCAAAATTAAAATCTAATTAAAACTTATTATGTAATTTTTATCTCACTCTTACTCTCAAACCAAACACATCATCAAAAATTTTATTTTTTCTTGCAATATTAGTCAATTACAAAAATTAGGGCTGATGATTTTTTTTTTTGAAAAAATTACATTCATATCCTTTGAGGTTTGCAAAATGCAACTCGCACCTCTATTTTCAAACTTTGCACACTAGGTACTTGAGCTTTAGAAAATCTTATATTGATCTCCCCTACTAACATTAGTCCCTAAGTGACTTTGACAAAAAAGTACATATATGCACAATACATGTTTTTAATAACATTGCCTGTAAATATTAAAGACTATCATAACTATTGAATGACCATATTATTTTTTTATTAAGTGATAAAAGCACATAATTATCTCATTTGCCTTCTTCCCCAACATGGAAAGAAGATATGGTTTTATCACTTAATAAAAGGATAATATGGTCATTCAATAATTATATCAATCTTTAATATTTATAACAATGTCATTAAAAATCATGTGTTGTGTATTTATATACTATTATGACAAAGTCACTAATAAGCTAACATTAATATGAGAGGTTGGTGTTTGATTTTTCCAAATTCCAAGAAAATGAGTGTAATTTTTTTTAAGTTGTTATTTATTCATTTTTAAAAGAGTTATGGTATTTATACTCATTATATATAGATATTATATAAACTAATACTCTACTATCATTAGATGAGATGTAAATCTTATTCAAGTAAGATCCATATGTAATAATGAGAGATGTGTAAATTAATATGATGTTTCTCATATAATAAATATAGATAACATTTTTCTTCATAAAATTAATTTTATAGTCTGTTAAAAAAATGGTGCAATGTACTTAAAACAATGAGAGAGAGAGAAGAGAGAGAGAGAGAGGAGGAGGAGGAGGAAGCGGGGTGAAAAACTGTTTGACAGTGTTATGACACATTGTACAAAGACAGAGAGAGAGAGACAGACAAGTGAAACAAAACCACCTTGGTCTTTTTGGTTGAACATAAAAACCAACAACACAACACAACACAACACACCGTCAAAACCCAAAACAACACCATTGCCAACAACCAAACCAAACCAAGGAAAAAAATACCCCTTCGAAAAAACAATTTTTTTTCCTCTTTTCACAGAGAAGAGACGTGAGCCAAGACGCTTTTTTTTTTTTCCTCCATTTTTCTTCCTTCCTTTCCTTCTTCGTTATCCAATTCCACCAATTCCAAAATCAACTCTCTCTCTCTCTCTCTCTAACTTTTTCCTCTCTCTCCTCAGATCGGTTCTCCGGCGATTTCTGCTTCTTCTACTCAGCCCCCAAAACGACAAACACCATTTTCCTCTCTCTCATCATTCGTTTTCTTCATCGTACATAACAACATGTATATGTATATATTTTGAAAGGAAAAATAGAAAAAAAATCATTTTCAAACCAAAAAAAGTTTCTTTGTTTTTTGTGAAATTTTTTTGGTAATTTGTTGAATTGTATTGTTTCAATTTGTGATTAGTAGTAGCAGAATCATTGTGAATATTAGAGTAATTTGATTGATTGTAGTTTGAAGGAAAAAGCCCGAAACATTGTTTTTCCCCAAAACCGGTTCCTTTCTTGTCTGTTCCTGTTGTTGGTTTTTTTTTTTTTTGTGTTCATTCGAAAATTGGAAAAAATGAGTTTCGGAGGATTTAAAGCGAGTTTTGAATTGGTGTGGTTTTGATTTTGGTGGGTTCAATTGAAATTCGGAAGCTTTCATCTAAGCGAAGGAGATGGAAGCACTTGTGTGAATTTGTTGTGTTGGTCCATGGTGGAGGAAGAGGGTTAAGAGATGTTGTTGGATTGAAAATGGGGGCACAACTTGGAGGGTTATGATTGATGGTGAATTTGAAGAATCCGTGATTGTTGTGGTTGTGGATTGAGGCTACTTTTGTGCTCTTTGGTTATGGGGATGAAGAGTGATTCACAGAAACAACAACAGGTGCTTCATCATCAGGGTGGTGGTGTTGGTGGTGGTGGCAGAACCAATGGCTTTATTCCAAGCTCTTTTCGTGCTATCTCCAGCTACCTCAGGATTGTTTCATCTGGTGCTTCCACGGTTGCACGCTCTGCTGCATCGGTTGCTTCATCGATTGTTGATAGGGATGATGATGCTGACCATGATCAGGTATGTGTTGGAATAGTTTTGTAGGATTTTGAGGTAGTTGCTTGCTTGGTCATAATAATAAATTGGTGATCAACACATTTTGAAGATTTTGATTGGTTTGCATTTATTGGCTGTTTATTTATTAATTGTGTTATTAATTATTTGTTTTAATGATTGGTTATACATCCCACTTGAAGAGTTTGGGTTTGTTCTAGTTCGAAAGGATGGATATTTTGTAGAAGTCAAATTCAATATAGTTGCTGTTACTCTGTTAGCTTTCCAGTTCTTGTAGTAATTAGTAATTTAGTACTGCTTTCTATGTTTGAATTTGAACTTCTGGCATGCCAGTTTTAAGTTAGGGAGGTATTGTGCATTTTTTTCGTTTTACTGAAGTTTACGGTATATTGTATGTAATTTCTTTTGGGGGTGGGAATGTATTTGTATGGCCAAGGAGGCCAGCAGAGTGCACTTGCTGGTGAAGTTTGCTGTTTAGTGAAGTTGTTGAGTACGCATGTCTTGCTAATTCTGCAAGGATGCTGTGTAGAAGAGAATGTGTTGAACACGCTAACATTTTGATGCATGGAGCCATGGACTATTTAAGAAAGTAGTGCAATGGTTTTGCAATTTGGATATACAGGTGTCTTGACGACCTCAGACAATTTGGTGGTTGTGGTTCATTTTAGTCTCTAATTAATGAGCTAATCTCTATCACTTGTCTAGTTCTCTTTGATGTTTTGATGTTATATGTGTTTTTAGTTGTTAGAGGTTGAGCCTCAACACAATGGTAAGGTTGCTGCCTTGTGACCTGATGGTCACGGGTTCAAATCCTGGAAACAATCTCTCCACAAAGTGGGGTAAGGCTGCATACATCTACCCTCCCATACCCCATCTGATGGGAGCCTCGTGTTCTGGCCGCCCTTTTATGTGTTTTTAGCTGTCAATGTTTGCTTCTTTTTATTATTATTATTATTTCATTCTGGCTAGATATTGGGGTATATTTGTGTTTTGAGCAGCCCATGAATTAAGGAATAATGGTTTTTATTTATTTATTTTTTACATGGAAGGAGTAATAATTTTTGGTGGATTCAAGCAGGGGCAATACCATATTGGCTAATGTTATGGGTTAAATACTGGTCAAAATGTTTTTGTATATCTTTTTGCTACAAACTTTCTATTTGTCAGCTGAGTCGTTTGAGTATTAGCCAGGTACCCATTTGTATGTTGAACAACTTTGCCTATTTTGTTGGACCTGGACTTTGCATGATCACAGTTTAGGGTATTATGAGATTTTCAATATATATATATTTATATTATAAAAGAAGAATTTTATTAACAAGAACAGAAAATATTACAAAGAGCATGGAGTACAAGAGATTCTCATTACAAAAAATAAAATCTAACAAACGAAGACAACAAAAGAGCAAAGCTTTCTAGTCTCTCAGCATATTTGAACGGGAAACCCCTCTATAAAGATCATGCGCTTTGCACGAAGTAGATTGGACCAAGTAGAAGCCAATTGTGTAGTCCTATCCCACAAGACCTGCTTATAGCTCACCAAATTGTTGTACTGGATTATGGATATCCACATTAATTTTCATCAACTTAATTTGCTTGAACTGAGCTCTATCTATTTCTTGGCAACTATATCAATCATGTGTTTGTTAAGTAGTCAAAGAAGGTGAGGATGTCTGTTATGGAAACAAATGTTTTTCTATATTGTAGTGGTTAACATCTTATGTGTTGCATGGTTGGTTGGGGTTGGGTACCATTGGTTGGAAAGGGACTGTGATTTCAATGGTTTGAGCCATCAAGTGAGTGTCTAGAGAACCTGCTATCATTACTTGCATAGAAATCATGTTATTGATCTAACGTTTCTTAGCAAGGCTGGATCTGATTTCTTGTTTGGCATCTGAGGCTTCTTGTTGCTTCCTTTCGTTGTAGTGAATAATAATTGATGCTTTATTCTATTTTTTACATTCTCCAATTTGTCACTAGGAATGGTTTTTCATTTCAATTTGAAACTTGTATAGGTCATCTGGGCTGGGTTTGACAAGTCAGAGGGTGAGGGTGAACTCATGCAGCAAGTACTTCTCCTAGGCTATAGGTCTGGCTTCCAGGTTTGGCATGTTGATGAATCAAATAATGTCCGGGACCTAGTTTCAAGACATGATGGTCCTGTATCTTTTATGCAAATGGTACCAAATCCAATTGCATCAAAGAGATCAGAAGACAAGTTTGCAAACAGCCGCCCGCTGCTGGTAGTTTGTACTGATGGTTTCTTTGCTGGAGGTACCAATGTTCAGGATGGCTTGACTGCCCCTTACAATGGGAGCACTTCAAATTCACATGACCAAGTCAATGGCAACTATCTGCCAACTACTGTTCAGTTTTATTCAATGAAATCTCAATCATATGTTCATGTACTGAAGTTTAGATCAGTTGTCTATTCTGTAAGGTGCAGTTCTCGAATAGTTGCCGTTTCTCAATCCACACAGGTATACTTTCTAATATACACACACACACACTTTTCAATCGCCTTTAATATCTGCCTTCTTGAAATGGCTAATGGAGCCGTCGTTTTGCAATTTGCAGATACACTGTTTTGATGCTACAACATTAGAAAGGGAATATACTTTACTTACCAATCCTATAGTCATGAGCTGTCCTGGTTCTAGTGGCATAGGCTATGGACCACTTGCAGTGGGTCCAAGATGGCTGGCTTATAGTGGAAGCCCAGTTGTAGTCTCCGCTTCTGGGCATGTCAGCCCTCAACATTTGACAACTTCTGCAAGCCTTCCTGGTTTTTCTTCAAATGGGAGCTTGATTGCGCACTATGCTAAAGAGTCCAGCAAGCATCTTGCTTCTGGAATTGTGACCCTTGGAGATATGGGGTACAAGAAACTTTCCAGATACTGCTCTGATAACAATGGTTCATTACAATCTGTAACTACTGGCTCGAAGAGCAATGGAACCATCAATGGCCATTCAACAGATGCAGATAACATTGGAATGGTGAGTATTGTTATTCTTGATTTTGTATTCACTTGTATATTATAACATTGATTCGTTGACTTTTACTGAATAAGAAATCATGTAAGATTAAACTGTATAAGGGCCTCTCTGCAAAGCGAGGGTAAGGCTGTGTATATCTATTCTTCCCAGACCCCACCAGATGGAAGCCTCGTGCATTGGGCCTCCCTTTTGTATTTTATAACATATTCTCCGTATTATATTGTACTTGGTTGGCTTGAGATAATACTCAGTAGTATATTGTTATTGAAATTGTATCCAGTGTCTTCCTGCATTGTTGGTTCAACCATTGCTTTGAAAAGACAAATGTCGTTCTGGACATAGAAATCTCTTGCAATTTTGCAATTGCTTATGAGGCTTACATGTTTTATCTCAGTTGTGAGCATCATCGTTTTGTCTTTGCAGCCCTATTTCTGCAATAAGGGAACTGGTATTGTTGCATTTTTAATATGATTTTACTTGGGATAACTCTGTTATTTTTCTTTTCAGGTCATTGTTAAAGATATTGTCACAAAAAACGTTGTTGCCCAATTCCGGGCCCACAAGAGTCCGATATCTGCTTTATGTTTTGATCCTAGCGGCACCATTTTAGTTACTGCTTCAGTTCAGGGGCATAATATAAATGTTTTTAAGATAGTGCCTGGACAAGAGAATTCATCAGCCTCTGATGCTGGTCTTTCTTATGTTCATCTGTACAGGTTACAACGGGCTTTACAAATGCGGTGAGTGCATGTTTGTTCCCAGACCCCAGTTGCCCTTTGGTTTTGAAACATAATCACTCTCCTTTTCATAGTGTGGCTACAGGAAACTGGGACCTTTATAAATCTATGTTTGCTTTTCAGGTTATACAAGATATCAGTTTCAGTGATGACAGCAAGTGGATTATGATTAGTTCCTCAAGGGGCACTAGCCATCTGTTTGCCATAAATCCTCAAGGAGGATATGTAAATATTCAATCTTATGATGATAGTTTTACGCCAAAAAATAATGGATTGAGTGTTACGACTAATCAAGCAGTGCGCAGGTCCCATAGTTCATCTTTACAAATGCCTCAGCAGCAGAGCTTGTTTGCTTCTGGTCCTCCAATCACGCTCTCTGTAGTAAGCAGAATTAGGAATGGAGCTAATGGCTGGAGAGGTGCTGTGAGTGGTGCTGCTGCAGCTGCAGCTGGTAAGAAGAGCTTGCTTTCTGGGGCTATTGCTTCATCTTTCCGTGATAGCAAGGGCAGTGGTGCCTGTGCCTTGTATGTTGACGGGAACTATTCCAAGGCAAAGCATCATCTATTGGTTTTTTCACCACCGGGTCCATGATACAATATGCTCTGCGGACAATAAATGGTCAAGATTCAGCCGTTGTTTCTGGATTAACCCCTGCTTATGAATCCATTCCACAAGCTGAGACAAGATTAATAGTTGAAGCTATCCATAAATGGAATATATGCCAGAGGCATAGTCGGAGAGAAGATAATGTTGACATATATGGTGAGAGTGGAATTTCAGACAGCAACAAAATATATCCAGAGGAAGTGAAGGAGGAGAACGTCAACAGCCCCAAAATAAAGAATGTAACCATGAAAATGAATCTTTCTCTTGAGGAAGAGCATCATTTGTATATTTCAGAAGCTGAACTGCAAATGCATCAAGCTCATAAACCATTGTGGGCAAGGCCAGAGGTATGTATATATTATCTTAGAATTAAAAACTATATTTTTGGTTTTTAAATATGCCCTTTGGTTTGACATTTAAAATCTTAAATGCATAATTCTGTTGTCAACCAGATATATTTTCATTCAATGTTGAAAAAGTCTACCACAATGATTGAAGAGACTGCTTCAGGAGGCGAATTTGAGATTGAAAAGATTCCAACTCGCATGATTGAAGCTAGGGCAAAAGACTTGATTCCAATTTTGACTATATTCAGACCCCAAAAGTACAACCACCAAGGTTTGGTGACAAATTAATATACTAATTGGATTAGATAGGTCAAAAGATTTAGGTATTTGGCATTTTGCTTCATATAACAGTGCCTCAAGTTTAAGGCTAGACGATGCCAAAACTAATGGCTTTTGTTACCTAGTTTGATGATGGAATTTCTCGTCCTGATTTCGGCTTTCAATTCTTGAATTTTTCCCTTTGTGCATGGAGATAGCTTATCTATGATGACGAAAAAATGTTTGTCTTGCAGAATTCATGCTGCGGATAGTAAGACAAATGAACAACTGATGCATCAGAGTTCCCGGGTGTCTGGAAATGGCAGGATTTCACCAGGTACTGTTTTGGGATCTCCTGAATATATCACTGATTCTGATGGTGCTGAATTTAAAAGTGGGATTGAAGGAACTGAGTGGGATGATCATTTGGCGCCATCCGAGATGGTGGCCTCTGTAAATAAGAATGGCACTCTTAAATCAAATACTCAGCCTGAGATTGTAAATAATATAAGGGAGCACTTAAATATGGAGGCTCAACTCATGTTTGTAAATAGTGACAGAAGGCCTGAAAATGAAGAATCATTTTGAAGAAAGATGAATTTGATTCAAGGTAAAATTTTCATCTCTGCTGTAGAAACTATCAGACGTTAAGGGCCTATTTGGTTTCAGTTTCCAATTTTCATTTTCAGTTTTTCAGTTTTCAGGAATTTGTGAAGGAAAAACTGGAAATGAAAACTGAAAATTGGAATTTGTAGTTTTCAGAATTTTCAGTTTTTCCTTCACAAAATCTGGAAAACTGAAAATGAAAACTGAAAATTGAAACCAAACATGCCTTAAGAGTGTTTGGTTTCAGAAAATAGTTTTCAGTTTGTTTCTTGTTTTTAGAATCTTGTGAAAGAAACAGTGAAAACTACAAAATTCAGTTTTCATTTCTAGTTTTCACTATTTTCCTCACAAAATCAACAGGAAATTGACTGGAAATTGAAATTTAAAACTAAAAACCGTTTTCTGAAATCAAATAGAAGTTTCCTAAGATATTTAAGCTGTTTTACTTAATCAATCATGCCTGTTGAAGTGTCTGTTATGTTTACTGAAGCATATTTTTTCTTGTATGTACATTTGTTATTGGCTTTATGTTTGTAATTGCATTTGTATTATTTTCCCCTTCCATTCAGGCTTGGAAATATTCTTTCATTTCGCAATGGAGGCTTAATTAACACTGTTGATATAATATGCTTGGAGAGGTAGAGAAGCTTGAGGAATAGGGGCTTGACTACGATGCAAAAATTGTGGATACTATGTTGGCTTTCTTTTTCTGCCTACATTGTAAATAACAGACAGATGTATATCAATAATTAGTTGTAATGTGTAAATAATAGAATCCCCTTGTAACTTTTTCTTTTTATTCTATTAATTACATTGATTTCCCTATCATCTTCCAATATGCTTTCTCTGTGTGGATGGGATTGTGTAATTTGTAATACGAGAAATAAATAAATAACTTGTATATCAATAAAAATGGAGATAGTAATGGATGCAAATTCTTGTAATCTAGACACTCATGCTTTCACTCAGTAAGTTCATCTTAAATGTGTATAACTACTTCCTGCACTTGCTAATCCGAATATACAAGAGATGCAAATCCTATCTAACATGCAGTGCAGGCATTACCGTTCTTGTCTTTGCAGAAAGGAACAAAATAAAACTTTCACCCCTATTGGTTATGTATGTTTCCAAGGAATCTAAGTTTGGTCATATTACTTTGCCTTCTTATACAATAGACAGTCCATGCAGTCATAGATCTTGATACCCTGGACTTGGTATTTTTCTCCAATGCAAGTCATTCTCAGGGGGTCTTTCTGTTCAATCTTTTCTTGCATGTCCAATTGCCTCTTCAATCTGTTCCTTAAACCTAGTCTTAGGAACATTTTAGTTGAGCTCATTGTAATTGTAACGTTATGCAAATTTATTACTATGTCCTATTGCAGAGTAAATTAAATTATTATAATCAATTACCAACACGTTATCACAAAGTGATTACTTGTTTAGTAAGTGTTTAGATTGATAAAAGAATTTAAATAGATATTATAAATATGACTTGTAATAATTTCTTGATATCTATAGTAGAAAGACAACAATTACTTGGAGAAACCAAATAGAAAAAAAAAAACCTTGTCCAAAAATGAAACTAGATGGAATTCTTCCTCCATTCTTTTACAACTGTTTATCTTTTTAACCCCTCTCATTCCCCCCCCAGCTGAGACCATTTCTAGCTTGACATAATGTTGAGTAACTATTAAATCTTTCAATCATTTCTAAAAGCTAGCCTCAGTTTTTTCCTACTGGTTTTCTGATCATGAAAATAGCCAGTAGGCCAGGCCAATATTCTTTAATAAGTTACATCATATCAGGCCTAATTCTCCACCATCAAGGGTCTTGTTTCTCTAATAATAGTATTTTTCTCAACACAAGGCCAGCCCCATGTCAATTGCACCCTTTTATGTCATGTCTAAATAAGGTCATAATATTACCTGTTTAGGTAACTGACAGCCCAAAGGCCTTCTTTAAATGCTTCAAAAATATTACTTGTTCTACACACACACAGCCCATGCCTGCAGTGGTTGAGAAAAGAAAAGTTTTCTGAAGTCAGTAGACGTGCAAATAAAGCATTTGTAATCATAACAATTGTGTGCTTCTAGAATTTGTGATTCACATGGTCAACAAGTTCTAAGAACTACTCTTTTTTGGACATGTTACCTTCTGTAGCATAGTCTGGAGTACAAAATCAGCACAAATTGTCAGTCAACAAAAGTGTCTTTAAAGATTTGCGAGGTTTGCTATTGAACCTTAGAATGCAAGCCCTTTTTTTATTGTTATGGTAAGACCATTTTTTTTAAAAAAAAAGGAAAATTGACCTCTTAAATTATATATAAGGCCTGTAAAAGAAACATTTTAATTGTGTTCTATATGTTTTATTATACGGGGATATTTAACACATCCCAAAGATATTAAGCTAATATAAAAGCAAACACATATCATGATGATGAATCTTGTACATTAGGGTATGTTTGGTTGGTACTTTTATTTCCTTTCTTTTTTGTTTTTAGGATTTTAGGAGAAAATAATAAAAATAAAAAATAAAAATAAGAAATAGAATTTTATTATTTTTTACTATTTTTTTTTATAAAATTTTAAAAGTAGAAAACATAAAAAATCGAATCATGATCATGCCCTTAGCGTTTTCATTTTCTAGATGTAAGCTTTTTATTATTATTAGTGGCAATCCATCTTGTCAGCTATTGTCATTGGTCAGTTAGTACATCAACATTGGAGTTGAAATTGATGTCAAGCAGCATTTAATCTCATACATCCACGTAAGTATACACATTATGTCATTATCCATCGGTATTGAAAGGGTACTTGAATCCGTTTATGTAGCTTTTGTTACGTATCTGCCATATCAATGCCCTTTTCTTTTTACCTAAGCAGTGATATTTTGTATAAACTCTCCTTCAAATTTCACTTCAATTGCAACTTTTATTTCAGGCTCCATGAGGATATTTTGTGAAATAAAATCGACAAAAGTAATATTGATTAAGACTACTCTGTAGAAATTGAGCATTGACATGTACAAAGATAATGGAGTAATATTCAGTGTTACATTGGATAATTACATCGAAAAAGTATTTGAACTTTATATGTAACTAATTTCTTAGATTTTTGTATTGTACGGTAATGATGCCCTTATGCTGAGTGTTGGATCAACCGAAATTAAATTTCAATTAAAACGATTTTAAAGGAACATTTTCTCATCATTTTGAGATCAGTTGTTATTTGCAAATTGTGCATGAGAATATTTTTACACATATCATTTTTATTTTCATCATTAATGCATGAATTTAGATTTAGTTTGTAAAGTTATTTGAGAATCAGAAAAATGTTTAATTATGAAGCACCGATAAACTTAAAGTTTCTTCCTGTTCAAAAAAAAAAAAACCAGTTATTGAAACATTCTTAATTATATTAAAATCTCAATCTATATGATAAATGAAAGTCCACCTAAAAAGATATGATAAATGAAAGAAATTATCCAAATGTGCTGGTTAATTATATAAGACCTCAAAATACCAATAGTAAAGACAAATCAAATTGCATAATATATTATGGCGGAAATTTCCATAATTATCATCAACAAAAACATGTATTCTCCGGTATTTGTTACGTAAAAGATATACATTTAAAAATATTCTAAAAATTTAAATAATTAATTATTAAATATATATTATTTATCTTTTACATGACAACATGTGAGATATAAAAAAGAAACAATATTTAGGAACATTTAATTTTTTTCTAAAAGTGTTGAATGTAATGATAAACAAATTGTATTTTTATGAGGAGATTATTGTTAAAAAGATTTCTTAATTGTAATAATATTCAAAAGTTCAATCTCAGAGCAATATTATAGGGATATCATAAAAGAAAATATGTAAATTCCGAGTTCGGTAGGCTCTTGTTTATTATTATTATTATTATTATTATTAGAGTAAGTTACACTGATTTTCTTTGAGATCGGGTGAAATTCATCCAAACTCTCTTCTATTTGTAAAATTTGTTTAAGTGGTTCCTAAGTTTGTGAAATTATTATACTAACCTCATCTCTATCGTATAGTAATAGTACATTTAGGAGAAGTCAGTGTTACCTAAACAAATAAAAAAAAATTGAGATGAATTTCACAAAATATAAAGACATATAAGTGTAATTTATCCTTGTTATTATCATAGTTCCTTAGGCTAGTTGCATTTGCTGCAAATGGCTTCAAGAAGAAATAAGTAAGTATATGTGGAGCTAAATATAGAGGGATGTAACTCAAGGTGGCAATATTATCACGACAATTTTAGACATGTATGCCAAGCTATAATGATAATATGAGTTGGGAAACATGATCAGATCTTCCCTCAAAACCACATGCCATGCATGGCCAACTGTTATGCCACTTAATTTGCCAGTAGGTGAGGGAATGTCCTAGTTTTTTTTTCTCTTCCTTTTTAAGGTTTTTTGAGTATTCACTGTTGACAGTGATGGTTAATCCTTTCAAGCGAAACTAGTCTAAGAAGATAAATCTCTGACCACAAGACATTTTCCATATACGTCATTAGGAATTTAACCTCTAATTAGATGCTTAAGGATCACAGTTACTTTTTTCTCTTTCTTATTTTTGTATTACTTTTCATGAATTGCTCCAATTGGTATGAAAATAACATAAAAATAAAAATGCATATTCAAGAGTTTTTGTCAGAAATTATTTGTGAAAATATTTTAATATGCTAGTTGATCATCAGATGAGCAAGTGAATTGTATTACTTTATTTCATCTAATTATCATCCTTGTTTTCTCTAAACATTTTAGCTATTTTTTTCCCACTTTATATATAGCATTGTTCTATAAAAATTAAAGATTCAAATATCATTTTGGTCCCAATGTATAATTGCATCAACTTTTGGTGTTTGATCTTCATAATACATACACATTTTTCGTGCAAATTTCTATTTAGTTTCTTTTCATTTGAGTTTTGATCCTTGAGGGACTAAAACTAAAATAAAAAAATTATATGAACTAATCTTTTATAGAAAATGGTAACTACAAGAGCTAAGATCTAATCTATAAAATATAATGCCCAGTCCTTCATTATATGGACCAAAAATCAAATTGTTAACACTATCACCAGAACTAAACTCTAAAAAATTATGAGAATTAAAATAAAAATTAGAAGAAACTATTTGATACCAAAATATCATTTTAACCAAAATTAAAACATATCTCAAACCAGTTTCTTGAATTGGAAATGATAGGGCATTTACACTTCTTGACCTTAGAAAAAACATAAACTGTTTCCTACATTTCACTTCTAAGAAAGTGCTATGTCTTCATAGAACAGCTACCAATTTTGGACTGTCTGTCTTTGTCCATCTACCATAAGAAATCATGTTCATGAGAGTACCAGTGACGTCAATAATTTGTTTCCAATTTTTGGTTCAACACTTATTAATGTCTGATACCCCAAATAAATTGGAACTGAAAAATTAAGTTACTCCTTGTTTATATTAGACATTATGCATACATAAAAATTAAGCATAAATATGTTAAGAAAATGTATAAGCCTAAAATTAAGGTGCATTGTGTTCACATAAGAAATTCTCTCTTCAAATCCTTGTCAATTTCTTTCAATCCATGGCTGCAGAACAAAACAAGGTTTGTACTTTTTTTTTCCTTCCCTGAAAAGTAAGGTTTTACTTTGTAACGAAATTAGTAACATTTATTTATGCTGTATGAAACACATCAAGTAATTGAATGTGGCTCTTCCTTTGTCACAAACACTTGGGACAATGGTCATACAGTACAATTCCCCTTCGGGGTCCAAATTGGTGATAATGAACTTGATAATGATAAGACAGAATTTCTTTCACCTAATTATTAACATTATTCATACAGACCAACACCATTTAATAGAGACAAATCAAGAACATTGAATATAGTCAAAGCAACTTTTTTCTAATTGCTAATTAACCCTTCAAGATATATCATTTCCCCTAAAGTGCCCCTTTACTAACAAAAGCTTTACAAGGTTATGAACTAATTTGAATCCCAATATGCTTTCAAAAGAAATAGAAAAAGTTTCCTGAATTTTCACTCCAACAACCATATACTCAACCCCACACACATAGAGAGAGCGCTAGTCTTTTTCCATATAGTAGTACTTTTTTTATGTATGTCACATTTCAAATTCCAAACTCTATATGCTAAAAAGCTTCATGTGATGGCAAAGCCTAGCAGCATATACACCAAACAAGAGACCAAAGTCACATATTTATAATTTTTTTTCTCTTATTCTCTCCCTCTCTCAACTTCCCTCCTTCAAAACCAAGCCAAATGCAAAAAAAAAAAAAAAAAAAAAAAACTTGAACCAAACAACATGCCACCCTCTTAGTCCTATGTCCCTTTCTCCTTAACAACCCCAAGTTCACCTCAAAAATAAATATTTATAAGGGCCTCAACACCATTGACATGCCTGGCCTAAGTGCCAAGCAAGGTTAGGTGAAAGACAGCAACCTTAAACACCATCAAATCCTTCCTTTTACAACATAACCTGACATGGGATATTGCAGTTCTCCCCTCTCATTGATCTAGGTGGTGAATTAATATTGCCACATGAAATAAGGATAAAAAAAGTTGAAGAGGAGGAACTCATCATAGCCTAGTTTCTTCTTTCTGCTACTGTTTTTGGTGTTGGCCACTTTGGCTCATTGTCTAGTTGGTGTTTGGCAATTTTGGACAAAATGCAGCTTCACATATCACCAAGTTTGAGGCATGTAACTGTGCTTCCTGGCAAAGGGTTTAAGGAATTCATCAAGGTGAAGGTTGCATCAAGGCGTGTATCTTATAGGATGCTCTTCTATTCACTCTTGTTCTTCACTTTTCTTCTCCGGTTTGTGTTTGTTTTGACATCAGTGGATGGCATTGATGGAGAAAACAAGTGCTCTACCATAGGTACATTATCACCTTCCTCTCTTTCTCTCTCTCACACACACACACACACACAAACATAACAAGCATGAACACATGCAGTCATGGACAGAAAGAAACAAAGGGGTGCATCAGAGGATGTGAAAAACAAGAATGTGAGGGTGGATATGGCTTCAATATTAAATATTTTAAATTTATCAAAGCATGTTATATTTTATGGCTTTGAACTTTTTGATGACATTTAAATAGCTATTTATATTTGGCTGCATTCCCCTCCTCGAACCAATCGTTACCGACTTTTGATTAAAGAATTTTATGATTAATTGTACTTCTGATAAACTAAGGAACATGTAACACATAATGGAAAAGTTACACATACAGTATAGTGTGTTCTTTTTTAAATTTTTTGGCTGATGTCCATGCATATTAAGGTTGCCTATTTATTTGACCAGTGATGTACTAATTTACACCTCACTCTGTCTCTGGGAGATCCATCATCCATGTGAGAACTGTGAATCTGTCTAGTAATATGAGATACATCACACAACATTATAAAAATCAACTGTGTATTTTTTTATATTATCCCTTTGGTCAGAACTGGACGTTATGTAGTTTGTACCTTATAGATGGTATAGGATTCGCCAATAGTTAATGTTGGTGTAAACTTGACCATCCAATAACATATTTTTTAAGTAGATAAGGTAATATTACAATATAATTTCATATGTACACTACTTGATAGACTTTATGCTTAAAAATTCAATGATTAAAAGTGAACTCCAAAATAGTAAACTTTAAATTCTGGACTTCATACAAAAATCATATATATAACCTCTGACCTTATTCAGCAAGTACATGACCATTTTATGTATTATAGCTAGAAATTATAATTCTCGTAAATATGTTAATTATATCATTATATATGTCCTTTTGATTCACTCCAAATCATATTTGTAGGTTGCCTGGGGAAAAAACTGGGGCCAAGGATTTTGGGAAGAAAGCCTGAATCAACTGTAATCTCCTGAACTCTTCCAATAATATTTGTCACCATCTGAATCAATTTGGAAATTATTTGACCAGAATTTCTTGTCTGGAGGCTGAAAATTACATTGGTTTCTGATAGGTCCCAGAAGTGATATACCAAACATTAGATGAACCCCTCGGCAAAGATGAGCTACAGGGAAGATCTGATATTCCACAGACTTTGGACGAATTCATGACTGAAATGAAGCAAGGTGGATATGATGCCAAGACATTTGCGGTTAAACTTCGAGAAATGGTACCATATTCTACTCTTTCCAACTGGGGAAATCAGAAGAAAATGAATTTACTGCATTGCTTACAGTTTTTCAAGTATGTTTGGTTTATAATTTACAAACCATAGTCTGGTCCAATGAAAAAGTGACTTTCAAACCATAGTTTGAGACTAAAAATTATGTCAAAATGTAACTCAACCAATTTTATTAGATATGTTGAGTGAATTGAAACTCAATTCCCATCCTACGAACCATAGTTTGAGGTGCATGCACAAACTGAAATCCAAACATGCTAGAAGTCTTCTATCTTCATTAATTAAAGCTGAACATTTCTTAGGTGACCCTTATGGAGCAAAGGACCAGGGTGGCCAAAATACAAGAATATCTATATCGTCATGTAGCATCAAGCAGCATACCAAAACAACTTCACTGCCTTACCTTGAGGCTGGCCAATGAGCACACCAACAATGCAGCGGCACGCCTTCAGCTACCCTCTGCAGAACTAGTCCCTGCCCTTGTTGACAATTCCTACTTCCACTTTGTCCTTGCCTCAGACAATGTGCTGGCTGCTTCTGTGGTTGCTGCTTCACTTGTCCGCAACTGTTTGCGACCCCAGAAAGTTGTTCTGCACATAATTACAGATAAAAAGACTTACTATCCCATGCAGGCTTGGTTCTCATTGCACCCTTTATCACCTGCAATAATTGAGGTCAAGGCACTGCATCATTTTGATTGGTTTACAAAGGGAAAGGTGCCTGTGCTGGAAGCAATGGAGAAAGATCAGAAGGTGCGGTCACGGTTTAGAGGGGGCTCATCGGCTATAGTTGCGCATACCACTGAGAAGCCACAAGTTATTGCAGCTAAGCTACAAGCACTTAGTCCCAAGTATAATTCAGTGATGAACCACATCAGGATACATCTTCCAGAGGTAAAAAGGATAGAACAGGATTTAAACCTTTTGTTTGGTACCTTATAAACAATTAGCCTGTTTTGTTTTGGTGCCTGTGTAGCTTATTCTTGTCATGATACTTTTTTCATGACAGTTGTTTCCAAGTCTTAACAAGGTGGTCTTCCTTGATGACGATATTGTGATACAAACTGATCTTACACCTCTGTGGGACATTGACATGAATGGAAAAGTCAATGGAGCGGTAGAAACATGTACTGGAGAAGATAAGTTTGTGATGTCAAAGAGGTTGAAAAGCTATTTGAACTTCTCACACCATCTAATATCCCAAAATTTCAATCCCAATGAATGTGCTTGGGCTTATGGAATGAACATTTTTGATTTGGAGGCTTGGAGGAAGACCAATATAAGCTTTACATACCATTATTGGGTTGAGCAGGTAAATTTTATCTTCTATTCTATTATAATACTAAGAGGGAAAAAAAATAGTGAAATTATTTTTTATATAGTTCAAATTTGTCATTAAAATTTGAGCTTTTATAAAAGATAGGTTATACAATAAAACACTGATATTTTGTTTTGCTCTATGCAGAATATAAAATCAGACCTGAGTTTGTGGCAGCTAGGGACGTTACCTCCAGGATTGATAGCATTTCATGGTCATTTCCACATTATTGATCCTTTCTGGCATATGCTGGGATTGGGATATCAGGAAAATACAAGTTTTGCTGATGCTGAAAGTGCTGGTGTCATCCATTTCAATGGCAGGGCAAAGCCATGGCTAGACATAGCTTTTCCACAACTGAGGACATTGTGGACTAAGTATATTGACTTTTCAGATAAGTTCATAAAGAGCTGTCACATGAAGGCATCATAGGTTATATCCTGAGAAAATGTGACCTTGTTGATGTGTTGAAGACATGGTATTTGTGTATACAGGGAAAAAGAAAATGAGAGAATTCTTCCAAGCACAAGGCCTTCAACGACAACGACAAGACAACAGCGATATGGCATGATGCTCCATTTCTTGCTTTAAATTTTTCTTTTTAACTCTCTTTCTTCAGTTGAAAATTCTCAGATTCTTTTTCTCGTAAATCCATATTGTAAGTACGAGTACATGTAGATCATATATGCATGTATAAAGAAAACACAGCTTTTTTGGAAACAAACATGTGAGCTCATGCTTTAACAGTAAACTAGGGTAAGATAAAGCAATAAAAGATCAAAGTGAACAAGAGAGACCAAAGGGCCATTTGATTCGATTCAGTTTCAATATGATATATAATAATATTATATCAAGCTAAGAGCAGATCTTCTGAACATGTATTTCATATTCATACAGTGGTATCTCACTATCTTGCAATCCTATGACATCAAATACCTCATAATTACACAGATAATAACCATACTGTATGCAGAATATCAAGAACTTCAGGCATATTCCTTAAAAGTAATCTAAAATTCTCATTCAAAATTGGTGAGTACTATTACATGCTCACTCCATACAATAGTCACATTAGAGTGCCTACATTCAATGAGACACATTGGAAAGCATATTCTACTTATAGTTCATCATATGTCAATCAAAGACCTGATAGGAGCGTGTCAAATTCAACGACCACATCCTTAAGCTTCACTTAGTTTCTCCCAGTCACATTGGACACCAAGCCCCTAATGAACTTTGCAGACTTGGTTATAGGGGAATTCATAGCCATCAGATTGTACAACACATTCTCAACTTCACCAACAGTTGGCCTGGCCTTGAATGTGGTAACCACCTTCAGTTCTTCTCCTTCTTCCACAAAAACATTCCACCTCTCACCACTCACAACCCCATCTCTCACACACCTAAAAACCACACCTTTTCTTTTGCTCAAGACACCCCTCACCTCCAACCCCATGAAACAATACACCACTTCAAAGGAACTCACAAACCCATCAAGATCACCAAAGTTGCTCTCTTCCTCAAATGTCCACTTTGGGTTAAACATAACCACAGGCCTTGGATAAAAGGCATCACTCAATGTCTTCATCAGGTCCAATTGTGAACTCTCTGGCACAAAAAACACTGCCACATCAGCAGAATTCAAGATCCTCGGGTCAGTGTTTGCAACTGAAGGACTGTCAATGTGTTCAACTTGGTTATCTGAATGTGACTTAAAGGCAACAGTTGCAGCTTCCTTTAAGCTATGATCAGGCCACAGGATCAAAACCTTAATGGGGGAACCTTTTCTCTTGATGGGCATGTCCCCAAAAATATCAAGGGCAAGTTGGGAGAGTGAATCTGGTGAGTCATCAATGACTGGGATCTCAACCCTGAACTTGGGTTGCTTTAGTTTCTTGATTTTGCCTATTAGTTTGGGGTTGTTGTTGAGGGGCTTCTCCAAGGTTGCTGAAAGGGATGTTTTTGCCTGGAGTATGGCCTCTTCCTTTGAGATGGGTGGGTTGGGGGAAGAGAGTGAGGATTGGATGGATGTGGATAATGATGATGATGCTTTGAGGGGGATGCATGAGACATGGTAGGGTTGGTGCAGATATTTAGAAGAGGAGAATGGGATTGAGGTGAATTGGATATTGCAGTGTGGAGGCAGTGATGATGATGATGATGATGATGATGATGGCTTGGAGATTTGGATAGAATGGAAAAGAGTTGTGTGAAGATAGGATGATGCCATTTGTGCTTTTAAACAGTGTACTATGTCTTATGGCTTGGATACGAGAGGGTTGTCTCTCGAGGCTTTATCCAGATAAGATATAACAGCCACCGTTATCTTACAACCTCACAATAGTTCAAAGTTCAAGCAGCGAATGTAAAGTGGTGCAAGATATTTTTTTTTCATCTTTTCAATTATTCGCATAATTTTTGACCAGAAATAGTGGTTGGATAACACTTGAGCAAAGTCATGGATATCAATTCATGAATTTGGCCGCTTTATTTCCGTTTGGTTTGAGCTTTTAATTTTTATTTTTAATTTTTTTATTTTTAAAATTTTATGAAAAAAATATTAAAAATTGAAAAAGAAAATTGAAAATTATAGGATCTGTTGGATTGAATTTTTATTTTTTGTTTTTATTTTCAGATTTTTAATTTTTTAGATTTTGTGAAGGAAATATTAAAAATTTTGAAAATTACAAATTCCAATTTTCAATTTTTCTTCATCAAATCCTAAAAACTGAAAAACTAAAAATAAAATAAAAAATTGAAAACTAAACCAAATAGCCTATAACTTTTAGAATTTTCAGTATCTCTTTCATAAAATATGAAAATTGAAAAATAAAAATTAAAACCAAACATCTCCTTAAATTTTCGGGTTTCTCTCATTCTGTTAGTGCCAAATGAATTGATGACCTGGGATGAATCTATATAGAAGAAGCTGGAGGCATTTGCCCCTACTAAAATTTCAGAATTTGTATACAAGTATATATTATTTTACCTCTATTATATTGTTAAGCTGATCCCACACTATGATTAAAAATTACGATAAACATTTTATTAGACTTATATATTGTTTTGCCCCCACTGTCTAAAATTCCAGATCCGTAAGTGTTCATGACATTCACCTACTACATACCATTGCTACTGTAACCACAAACCAGTTACCACCTATGTTACTTACGGCAGTAGCAAATTTAAAACTAATGAACCGGTTCAGCTAGCATGAATACATTCTTGCCCATTTTGTGGGACTAAACTAAAATAACACGTTTCTGTAATACCTGGCCTTAGATCATATCAAGACGCAGCAACAGAAATTAAAGAGAAGGTAAAGACTATCTAGACAGCTTATTAACATTTACATGCAAATATCGGCATTACTTCATAATAGTATCAGATGCCAAATACAGTCAAAGCCACCACTGAATATAGTTAGTACACTTAGTAGATGACTAATAGCAAAGGTATGGGTCTATGGGAAAATGAATACAACTTTTGGGCCAAAAATGGATGCCCAAATAATTGTACAGTGCCAACTTAGGCAACTGGTGGGCGGAGTACATGATCCTGTGAAGTATCCACAGCAGCTGGAGGCATAAATTGCCACATGGCAACTCCTGGGTAACTGATAAAAGGCACCAACTTGTTGCCAGGGGCCTGACCTTGTGGAGCAAATGCGGCAGGGATTGCCGGAGGGGGCGGCAAGAAACCAGGTTGAGCATTCGTAGATTTCAACTGCTGCTCCAACTTCTCTTTCTCTGCCTTGAGCCTCTGTTTCTCGTCGCGAAGTTCGCTCTTCTCAGCCTAAATAGTGAATAGGAATTTTTAAGTAATACATGAAACTTGAGGGAAATAAAATGATCAAGAATACAGACCTCCCATTCTACCAAAATTCATTTGGGTAAAACTGCAGTTTGGACCCTGAAAGATTTGTGCTTTAACACTTTAGTTTTTTAAAGAACAATTGCATACCCTTGAGTCCCCATTGTTACCATTTTCCTTTGGATTGAAGTATTGTAACACCTCATCTTTGGAGGACTAAAATATATGCAATTGATTTTCTGAGGGCCAAAGTCTTATAATTCTAATTTTTTTTTTTGAGCTCAAATGTATGCAATTGATCTTTCGAGGATTTTTTCAAGGACCAAAATGTAGTTTGACGCTAATTCCTTCCATCCTAAGACACGCACACACATTGAATATAAACTGAGGCCTCACCTTTAACTCTTTAATCTTCTCTTGAAGACTCACATTTGAGTCTTTCAACTTCTGAGCTTCACCTCGCAACTGTGTCACCATTCGGACAGCATCAATCAGAACAGCAGCCTTGTCTGTTTTGGGAGGCCTTCCAGGCTCCAAGATGGAAGCTAATTCAACAAACCTATCCATGTCAATCATATCAGGTACAGGCCCCAGCAACACATTTATTTACACAGGAACCTACAAGTAGAACAGCAATAAACAAAGGGAAGATTATTGGGATAAAAAAATTTACTTGTCATTCAGCCTATCCCTCCGCAACTTCTCCCGACATGCCTTGGAGCTTGAGGGAGCACATGAATCAGATCTGCCCCTGCAATTGGAATGAACAAGAGATATATGATAATTTTTTCCAAGAACAAGATATCTGAATTGATCCACTCATCTTTAAGGTTTAAGTGTTCATATAATGAGAGCAATCAAGGCTTTTAGTCAGGGAAATAAGATGGTGGGAAGCCACCTAAAGAAACAGGGAAACATGTTGTATTTCCATTTGACTTCATTATATTACTTGACACCAGTCCGTTAATTGACTAAAACCTATGTAGCAACTAGCAAGTCTATTTAAATTATTCAAACAATTTACACTTCCTTTCAGTTCCAGTCTTCAATTGCTACTACAGCACAAAAAGAAAGAAAACAAAATGGTACAGAATATAGTCAAAAGCCTAAACATTAAACTAGCAGTTTACACAGATATTAGGAAGTGAAAGTAATACAGAGCAAATAGGAAACGCTAAACATATTGATTATTTGTTCTTTTCCTTAGTTATATAAATAAATTATCCATTTGATGGAAAGGAAAGGGGAATGAAATTGTGTACCTCTTCTTCGGACAAGGCTCTTTGAGACCATCAGAATCCCCGGATGAGCCATCAGTTTCAGCACTAGGAGCAGATCAGATAATATCATCAAAATTCAAAACATAGGTGGGAGTTAGTAAACAATTAAACATATATATCATGGGGTGGGAATACACAACATACAACACACTGACATAACTATTTCTCACTCTCATACCAAAGCCTATAAAATCCATGAAAATTGCATTAAGCTCATAACAACAGCTGAAATTGCAAGGGTTGTCAATTTGCACAACCAAACAACTAAAACATCAATTTAGAACCCAAAAAACAAAAATGATCATAACACAATCAACTGGAAACAGGCTGCAGAGACATATTAAATGCAGATTCACATGCACAATAGAAGCTTGAATTTAAGAATACAAATAAAATGAGAAACGCAAAAGCAGCATCAAGAATGAAACTGAAATGACCTAGAATTCCGGGACAACAAGTCCTTACTAAACAATCATAGACATAAACTGAAACAAATTCTGTAATATTAGTGAAAACTGCAACTAACTGTGATTATTTCAAACCCAAACTGAACGTAATAGCACACTTCATCCATCAACTCACAAAAATCTGCAAAACCAATTCCACTCCTGAGCTTACAAAAAGTGAAATACAACACTAAAAAAAAAATCTTTTTTTTGATAAAAAAGCACATCACCAGAGAAAATAAAAAACCCTAATTATATGAGTACCCGAGATTGGAGTTGGAGGGGCCATTAGTATTGAATTGGTGGGGAGTGTGAGGGTGAGGCCAGGTGAAGGGGAAGGGGAGACGGTGAAGGGGCCGTCGGGCACGGGGATGTCGTCGATCAACCCGTAATCGAAGAGCCAATTCGTGTTTTCCGGGTTAGCCATTGGCGCGGGTTGGTTGGTTGGTTGGTTGGTTGGGAAATGCAATGATTTTCCCGGAACATATGTTGGATTGATATTTTTGTTTTCAATTTCTCGGGAAACAAACAAAGAAACAGGGTCAGATGAGAAAGAGCACGTTTGAGGGCTGTGAGAAAAAGAGAGATTGATTTTTGGTTTTCTTTTCTTTTCTTTTTTTTTTTCCTGTGAAAAGGGGAATCTATGTGTTGTGAGAGTGATGTGATTGATTGATTGATTGGGAATTAATGTAATCAGTAAAAGAAAGAAAAAAAAAATGCAGTGGGAAGAAAAAATTGATGGCATTGGCTACTCAATTAGCTCAGCCGAGCACAGAATCCTCCTCTTTTCTTTGTTCTCATAGGTGTCAGGATCGAAGACCAGTGATTAACGAGCAAGAGCACATGTCATTTCAACCGGTTATGTGTTAATCCCATGTAGGGCTGGTTTGGATGAACTTTCTATTGTCAATTTCACAGGGGAAAAACAAATGATTAGTGTGAATTTTTCCATGAAATTAAAAGTAAGCATTGTAAATAATATCATTAATAATAATAATAAATAGTAGATTAATTATCTTTAAATTATCCCTATAGCTTTGTAATAGATGAGTATTTGATATTCACTTCTGAAAATGTTTTGGAGGGTGACATCCTTTCATATATTATGGAGCAAGAAATTTCCTTTTTCATTGAAGCATTTTAGGTTGCGTTTTTGCGTTTCAGTTTTAATTTTTATTGTATAATTTTTTTAATTTTTAAAGTTTTGTAAATAAAATTATAAAAATTATAAAATCTAATTTTTAGTATTTTAATCACTAAATTTTGAAAACTTCATGATGTGTTTGATTGGAGTAAAAATAAAAATAAAAATTACTTAAATGGTTGTATATATTATTTTATACATAAAACTTATCTAAGTAAATTTTACCTTTTAATCAAACACACCCTGAAACTAAACATATCCTTAACATTTCAAACCCAATACTCTATTTTTCTTTTAATTTCCAGAATATTCCTTATATGCCAAACGAGAGGCTTAAATTGGTATTTTATTCCAATAGTATATTTTTTCATATATATAAATATCTAGATTTAATTTAAGACCGCATACTTAAGAGGTTCATGTCTCTTTCATTCATCTCATTGGTAAACTTAGTATTCCACGCAGATTATTTGTTGAAAATGCGACTTTATATATTAATAGTAAAATAATGATGTGTCTCAATTTGCTTGGCTAAAAGAATAAAAAAATGCTTGCTTACATTCCACATGTTACATGTTAACTGTATAATAGTCATGCATGTGGTGATAGGTCTATTGAAAATAAATAAAACAAAATGACTAAAATGCCCGAAACGCGTGGAACAAACAGCGGAAATCATATTATTTAAAGAATGAACAAAATTAAGCAATGTCACCATATATTTTTTATTGTCTTTTTTTGGTTGTTGTGGAGTTTAGACTGATAGTATTCGGAAATCGTTTTATATCACAGACTTTCTTTTTACCTTTTTCAAATTAAGAAAGAAATAGAAATGTCACGGAAAAAAAAAAAACAACGCAATCTCCAAAACCATTGAACAAAAAGAGTACACAACAAAAGTAATAAAAAAAAAATGAAATGAATATCTTATTTGGTCCTTTAAAATTTTTGAATCAAACTATTATGATCTCCAAGAAAAGAAATTAATCACATGATCCATCAAGATTAAAATGATAGAAACGTTAATCATTCTATTAGTTCTTTGTTAGTGGATTTACACATGATACAATATATTGATAATATACTATTAAAATGTTAGATGCGAGTCAAATGATATTGTTTTTTAATATATTGCACTTATTTTAGTGTCTATAATTTCATAAAATAAATCATTTTATGACTTATAATAGATATTTAAATGACTTATTTTATGATTTTTAACCACAAAAATGAGTTATTTTAAACTTCATTTTACTTCAAATGACATACGTATTACTTAACTTCTCGTTAATATTTCAATGTGCAATTTCATTAATGTTTAAAGAATCAAATATAAACAAATGGATTAATATGTCATATTATTAAAATATCGAAAGATCACGAATTTAGTTTCATTTTTTGATAGACTAAATAATCTTACAAAATTTTCTTGAGGGAATATATGAGCTATTTACTTAAAAGGTCAAAAAAAAAAAGTTTACACATAAAGATGCAAACAAATTATGTACACAGTAAACAATTAATTTGATTACAATAATTTTAATTTGACGTTAATTTAGTCTTAATAAATTTTTTTACTTTAATGTAATCCTAATATTTCTTGTTTCAATATCAATTTAGTCATTTCATCCAAATAAAAATAAAACAAATTGACTAAATTAATGTCAAAAAATTTATTAGGAATAAATTGATATCAAACTGAAAATATTAAGATCAAAATAATTATTTATTCTTAAGTATACAAATTGCAAAGTATTATTTTTAATTTAATTTCTATATACCGATAATATAAAATTATTTTACATGGTAAATTAGTGTAATTTCAATAAAGGACTATAAATTAGTGTAATTTCAATAAAGTACTAAGTCACCCTAAATAATCGCCCACTATAATAAATATCTATTATAATTTGATTTTTTTTAAATTTGTTTTACTGTGTACACTAATCATGCCTACACTCTAAAGAAAACGTGTTAGTTTGCTGTTCCATGTGGCCATAGAAGGGTGGATAGACAATTTGTTTGTTAGGCTTTTATAGCTTTGAAATTTTGTCACAGGTTGTTTGTTAGGCTTTTTATAGTTTTGAAATATGTCGGCATGTTCACTGATATTATTTTGTTTTGAGTGGCTGTGTTCACAAGATAAAAACAACTTTTCATCCCCATGCTTTGCACATGGGGAAACCTTGATTAATGATCCCCAAAAAATAGAACAATAAAATGAGTATTTCTTTTTTCAAGCAAAAGCTCTTAGTAGAACCAGAGAAAATGAGAAAGGGCTTCAAAGTGTGAGGATCGAAATTTTAATTCAAAACTAACAAAGTAACGGATCTCTCTAGAAAAATGTTAGACGGTAAAAAGCTTACCAAAATTTTATATTAAAAAATATCTTATATAATTATTAATCTTTAAATAAATTAATGAGTTATACAATTTTATTTCATTTAACGATTACCATCATTTCTGTAAAAAATTCTATACATACTTTTACTAATGAATGTATAGCACTACTATTCTCTCTATGCAAGAATATGAAGAGATGTTACTTGAACTACAATTTATTGGCATAACTCGTCATGGGTTATGAATATCAAGAATCAATATCTAAAAGATAGAATGGAATGGCATATTGTCCTGTATAAGTGGTTGAAACTTGAAACATTAAATATGACTTGGTCTATAAAAGGAACCAATAAGTTGGCATGTTTGGACCAGAAAGAATATTTAAGAAGAAAATTGTAGTTTAACAACAGCACTAAAATATTATTTGCACTGATAAAGATAACACTTGCTCTAACACTCCGGCAACTTGCAACATTCACACTATATCACATGGTCACACCCAAAAAAATTTTCAAACAAGCACAGAACAATAAATTATAAACACACATTCACGAAATGATTTCAATTTACAATAAAAAACAGTTCTAAGTCTCATCTACAGCTTTGGTAAACTCCTTGTACATATCATGTCCATGGTTCAAATGGCTTTATGGGAACGAGTTGATTGAACAAAATGATCCACCCTTTTCCTTATCTCATCAGGATTTGCACCCACAATTTTGTCCACTGGAGTTCCTCCACTCAGAAACAGAAAGGTAGGCATGGCCTTAATTTCAAACTTGGAGGCAATTTCCTGGAAAGAGCCACACATGATGCACATGACAACAGAGAAGAGAAAAGGGTTGATACTATTATCAATTCCACTGTCAGTTAAATCTTGCTCAGGATTCTTTCCTTTAAACCACCCAAAAAAGGTTCACAAAAGAAAATATTTTGGAGATAAGCCAGGACCTGTGAAATCATTTTCATTAATAGTTACAAAAGCCTGCAATGTGCCAATAAATATTTTGGAGGGATAAAGAAAATGGGGATCTGAGAGATAGATACTGCAATTGCAAATTTGTCCACAATGCATTAGATAAAGATTATCTCCAAAAAAAAAAGTTACATTTAATATATTACATAATCTATAATTTCATTCTAGAAGTTTATAATATTCCATATGAATATTTTTCCTGTTCAAGATTAGATTAGAGATAAGCTTTATTTATACTATAATCGTTGATGTAAAGTATAAGCAATTCCCTTGTGACCTCAAAGTGGGGTTTGGAATTAAAAAAACAAACAACTTGAAAGGATTTGTGTGGATATCCTTTACGTGATTCCCTCTGGATAACAATGCAAATTGTATGTTTCTTCAAATTGGAGGTAATTGATTGAAAATTAAAGGGAAGTGATATATACTAGTGTATATATGAACTAAATAGTCTAATATAAACACGAAACCAAGCATAGCTTTCACAAAACAAATGTGGGGTTTGTGAAAATTGAATATTACCTTAACCTCATCCACATCCAAAGTCAGAAACACAATGTCTTGATGGTTGGAGGCCACCTCTTCAAACAAAGGATTCATAACTATAGAAGGCACACACCAGAAGGCAGAGAAATGAACCACAACCTGCAAAATTTCATTAACCAAAAGTCATAGTAGTTTAGAACAAACTTGTACATGTCCATCTTTAATGTTCTATGAATCTGGTTCCTTAACCAATTAATTGTAGTGACAAATGAATTCAAACTGATCTATGTTAAATGAATTCACACAAAGCAAAGGACACTCACCGGGTAGCCTTGTTTGGTAGCATGAGAGATTTGGTGTTGCCATGAATCAGGAGACTCTATTTTGACAACCTTGGACTTTTTAAGATGCTCTTGGCCCTCCATTTCTTTCTTCTGCTGCTGCTTCTTCAAATGGGTGCTGGACATATATACATAAATATGACAATTTGAGGAAGAAATGCTTATTTTTACTTTTCTTTTTTCTTTTTTTGTCCTTTCTGAATAAGTCATCTTTCTGAATAAGGCATTAATTTGATTGGTGTACAAGCTAAGCTGGAAGAAAGATTTACTTCATAATAGAACAAGCTGGCGTAGTAGAAACACAATGCACAGGAAAAAAAAATTAAAAAATCTAGCTGGGGTCGATGCTTTAGCTAATTCAATAGTCATGTCATGCGATTCATGCGTTGAATTAAATATAATATAACTCCCAATTTTATTTTCCACAAAATCATGAACAATGAAATTAAGAATTTTGCCAAAAGGAAAAATTGGATTCATTGCTTGTTGTCACCTTTGGTCAATGACTCGTGGCACGTAGACATGCATAACTATGAAAAACACGAAAAAAATGCTACATTTGGCTCTGCATTAAATCTCTATGGGGTGGACCATTGCTTTGTGTGGGTCACCGAACAATGTCAATTACATAAAGCAGATGCATGTGTACTAGTATTGCTATGGCTAATATCTCATACTGATGGGAATTCTTATCATAATTTACATTTTGGGTTTTTTTGCCTTTTAATGGTAAAACTATTCAAGAACCAGCTGATCCAAAAAGCATAAAATAGGCAAAAGGAATTTGGTGGAAGTTGGTAGGATAGAAACAGCCGACAAAAAACTTGAATCTTTGTGGTATCTCATTCATGTGGGGAACTTGCAATTTGAGATATAGAGCTTATCATGAATCATGTCTTTTTTCAATAAATATATTATACGTATATATATAAAACTCTATACGTCAAGATTATCGTGGATAAACCTTATCCTTACTAGGAAGTGATTGGTTACCTTTGTGACAAAAATTTCATCAAATATGGACAAGTGTTTAATGACTTTAATCATGTATTATTGAAAATACTGATACCCACTTTTTTTTAAAAAAAATATAGCTAAAGTATTTCCTATTCACTTTTTTTTATCTAACTAAAAGTCTTCTTCAAGAGAATAGGGATCTCCGAACAAGAATTGTTTTCATTCATAAAACTTTAATTTGAAATCTTTAGTTAAGAGGCTCATTAGATTCCCATCTCTCAGCTAATCTCATGTTCGTAAACTAGTCATTATGCTTAATGTAATATCTTAGTGCTAAAAACCTAAAATTACCGCAATTAAACAAAAACTATTTTAATATCATATATGTTGTAAAGTACATATATCTGCTACATGGACATTGTATTGATGATATCATACCTTTACCGCACAAAGATTGGAACACCACCTCGCTTCATAAGAGACAAGTAGAGTTCATGCTAAGCTTATTAGCTCTCAATTCTAATAGAGAAATATTACTTCAACACCTAATAAGTGGGTGTTTCAAACACCTATTTTATCATAATTAGATATGATGTAATTCTCACTTCTTTCATTAATTCATCACATCCAATAAAAAAGTAGGTATCTCAAGAGATATCCACTTTTTAGATGTTGAAATAGTAATTCTCATTATAATATTAGTCCTTTTGTCTGTGTCCCTTGGACCAATCTCAAGAAGGCTTTCAAGTGTTTTGAGCTGCAAATATAATCTAAAAAAAAAAATTACACTAATATTCTCTAAGGTTTGACGAAGTGCAATTCACACCCCTTTATTTTCAAAATCTGCACGTCATGTTCTTGAGTTTTGAAAAGTTTCACATTGATCTCCCCTAAGACTATTATAATTTAGGAAAATTATACTCACACCTCCTGAGATTTGTTAAAGCGTAACATGTACCGCTTCTATTTTCAAAATTTGCTTGTCAAGTGTCTAAGTATTGAAAAATCCTACATTTACCTCCCCTGTGACTTTTATGAACATGATTTCATTGTCAAGATCATTGTATCATGAGAGAGATCATTCAAGCGAAGAGAATACGATCCTAGAACAAAGATCAATAAGAACAACATCGAGTGCACTTGGAATGATGAATCACTTTGGGATTGGGAGTAAGAGAGTGTAGCAAAAATATTCCAATTTTTTTGCCTTACCTGATAAAATCAAGTGAATACAGGAAGAAATTTCAAATCTTGAGCAAACCCACTTTGCTACCCACAAGGGTTTGTTTAGTTATGAAGGTTTTGATAGTATGCATGAGGCTTAGGTTGAACCTCATTGCGACCAATATCATTTCTAAAAAAAAAAAACCTTGCTTGCCCCTTTGGAATGCCCAACCCGTCTTCTGTGTGCAAATAGGAAGAGGATGAGTCTTTATCAATTAATAAAATGATAATATGACCATTTAATAATTATAATTTTTTTAGGGAGTCCGTGTAAGATTTTTCAAAACTCAAGGACCTAACATGTAAATTTTGAAAATAGAGGGAGTGCGGCTTATATTTTTCCAACTTATAATAGTTTTAGGGGAGGTCGCTGTAGAATTTTCCAAAACTCAAGAACTTGACATGCAAATTTTGAAAATAGGGGTGCATCACATTTTGCCAAATCTCAAGAGAGGTAAGTGTAATTCTCTCTAAAATAAATTGACCAAACAATATTTTTTTCTCAAAAATTCTTGCTCAAATTAGGGAGTGTTTGTCTTAGGGTTTGAAATTATGTTCCTAAGAATTGCATTCCTAGGAATAATATTCTTGGAATATTATTCTGGTATCTTCAAAACTTGGTTATTTACCATTAAACATTACTGAGATTATTTGTTAAAATTCTTGTGAATAAATTTAAAACTTGTTTGTTTTATAATCTATATTCCTGAGAATATATGTCATAATTTTTAAAATATCCTTAGGTCAAATAATTGTGAGGAGCAAGTCAAATAATTGAGAGATGATTTAGTAAATATGCTTAATAATTGTGATTCCCAAGTCATGGGAACTTTTTTTTCCCACCCTTCAACTTGGAAATAAGATTTAACTAAATCATAAGAAAATCTTTTTCTATAGAAAAATTAATACCCAGGAAAAATTTTATAAAACTTGTAACAAATATAGAAACATATCATTTCTAACTACTTATTCTCAAGAATAATTAAATATACCCCAAAACAAACACCCCTTAATTTTTATGCATCAAGTTTTAAAATCTTATATTTTACTTTCATTCTGCCCCAATGAGATACACACAATTATTGCTATTAATTCAGTATTTTAATTCGTTATATAGAAATGGATTATTCATTTGCCGCATATGTGGCAATTTTGGTGCAGTGTACGAGTGGCCCAAAAGAGTAGGCTCAGCCCACATTCTAGCATACTAAGCAAAGCCCATTTATGATACCTAATAAAATTACCACTTCATCCTTAATAAAGATATCCCTCTGGTGGTCACCAATGGATAGCACTTTACCGATGGATATGACACAAATTTATTTCCAAAGCTTTGATGAACTATCAACTATCTTTCTCTACTCTTACTCATTTGAGTTCCCTTCAACATGGCTCCTATCACAAACTTGCATGGAGTCTCCAAAACTTTGACTCCCATTACATGCCTTCCAAATCCACATAGGACCCTTAAGAGAGTACAAATAGTTGGATTACTTGGAAGCAAAACACATGAATCATCAGAATCATGTACAGTTCAGACAACTAGAAGAGCAGCAATAGGCCTTGCCTCTATAGTCCTCACAGGTCAATTCAATGACAAGGTTTCACTAGCTAAAGATAATGGCTGGTGGTATGATGAATTACCCTTGCCATCACCAACTATCACCAACAGTAAGCATAGTTTCTTGCAACTAATTTACACAGCACAAAACTATAGTAATTCTTGCAAATGTATACTTACATTCATAGCAACTACAATGAAATAAAGTTTGCTTTTCATTTCTCTATTTGTATATTATTTTATTTAATTTATATACACTGTTAGTATAAAAAACTTTTATATATATATCCAACTATATATTGCCATGTCAACAAAAGAGTTGGACATAACCATTCAATTTATTAAAACATTTTTTTTCAATATTTTAATGTGACTGACTGAAATTTTTGGTTAGACATTGCAAATGAGAAAACAGGGACTCGTTCTTTTATCAAGAAGGGGCTCTACATGGCAAATATTGGAGTTAAAGGGAGTGTGTATAGGATCAAGAAATATGCATTTGATCTTCTGGCAATGGCAGATTTGATTGCAGAAGACACACTCAACTATGTGAGGAGGTACCTGAGACTCAAGTCTACTTTCATATACTATGATTTTGACAAAGTTATTTCTGCAATGCCAGTGGATGACAAGCAGCAATTAACTGATATGGCTAATAAATTGTTTGACAATTTTGAAAAGGTAAACTCATTTTTTTTATTACTCCTAAATGGAGTATGTTACAAGTGGATGCATGATTTGACAAGCTGAATTTTTCTGATGTATGTTGGCAGCTTGAGGAAGCTGCAAGGAACAAAAGTCTACCTGATACAAAATCAATCTATCAGGAAACTGAAGTTATGCTGCATGAGGTCATGGACCGGATGACTGTAATGTATAAAACAATTTGATATGACTTTAATCAACTTGTATTGCTGTTTTCTCTTATCAAAAACAACTTTTTCTTTTTGATTCAGTGATTTACTATATATTTATTCAAGAGAACGATGCTCACACAGAAGATAGAGAAATGTCATGAATAGATAACTTAATGCAAATTGCATAGGTATGATGGTATTTTATACATCCAATGTGGTCTAAAATTTAAGTGGTTCAGAGAAATGTCATGAATAGATGACTTAATGCAAATTGCATAGGTACGATGGTTCAACATTTGTTCACTTAAGATATGTTCCTTCTTTTCAAAATCCAAACTTATAAATAATACACTTAAGTAAAGTCCTAGTGTTGCTATTTGCACCACCTAAAGTAAAGTGTTCATCGAGACCCACCCAAATCCAAGAGTGAAAAATAAAATTTTTCGCTTTAAGTGAAATCCATGCAGAATTCGAGAGCAATAGATTGAGCATTGCATTCAAAAACATCCCTCTTTTGTTATATCTTTTCGTTGATGTCAAGTACAATCTCCCCAAATATAGATTGATACAAATGTTTCATGCTTGCTTTGCTCACTTCCCACACTTACGTATGCTAGGGATGTACAAGAGAAATTTGACCTTTGACAAAACCCAACTTTGCTTACTTTAGAGTTTGCTAATTTTGTAACCCAAACCAATCAATAATTACTTAATTATGTCCCCTTATCCTGACTTACATTTGAACAATATAAGAATTTAATATTGTATATAATTGTTATGAAATATTATTAATTTGGATGTCCATATGTTTAGCTGAATCATTAAGAAAATTTTTAGATAGAATTTCTTATTATTTGATGTGATATTATCTTCTTCCTTTGGTACAAATAGCCTTTGAATGCTCAACATGTAGAGTACCTTTGAGATTATCAATAAGACTATTTTTTTCTTCTTCTCCATTGTTTCTCTATTTTATTTTTTATAACAATAGTAAAGTTATAAAATTTTACAAGTAATAATAAAATTTTAGAGATATCTTACGATATAAATTTCAAAATAAACTATTATGTAAAAATAACATCAAGTTATATAAAATATATTAATTGAATTTTAAAATCTTATAATTTTTCATAAATTATTATAAAAATATATATCTCAATAGATTATTACAACTTTTGCTTACAACACATATTACCAAATCCAACTTGAAGTATATCCAGTTAAATTTAGAAGTAAACCTTAATGAGTTCGAGGTGAGCAGGTGGAGGGATGAGATGAGTTATAAACACCCCTAACCTATGCAACAAAGCTTGGACCGGTTTGGAAGTCCCACAAAGTTGAACTTTGAACCTCCAAATTTGCACTTTATTCATTTACTTTAGTCTGTTATCTAATTATTGTTACCCCAAAGTTTAAAGAGTTACTAATTAGCTTTAATTATAAGAACCCTTAAAAAAAAAAGCTTTATTTATAAGTACAAATAATTATATTTAGTTTTTTTAGAACAATTATATTTAATTAAATTAACTTTAAAAGTACTTAAATATTATTGCCATTTTTTGTTTTTCAATTACTTATCAATATCAAGAATAAAAAAAAAATTAATTAACTCATGAGATAGTTAAAGTTGAAAAACTTCAAAGTGCAATATTAATTGTTATACTTGATTTTTCAACAAATTTGGCCTATACCTCATTAGTTTATCTAATCACCATGTATCTATATTCTATTAAAATTCCGACTATTTTTCTATGATTACACAACATTACTCTTTATTAAACATTCTCCAGATATGGACCATAACTATCACTTAGGTTCCTAGAGTAACGTTGCTTCATGTTTGTCAAAAGTCAGAACTATAGTACTCTGAATACGATTGTCAACTGATAATAAAGTAGAGGGTACTGCATTGCTGCATTTTCAGCAGAAATGCAAGTGGAACTTCAAGAATGTCTGATTTTACAACTAAATGCATGCTAAGTAACTTCACTATACAAAGCTATATGCTGATGTTAGAATCAAAGTTATCTTGGTTTTATTGTAGAAATCAAATATATATTCATCCTATGGTATCTAAAGATTAGAAATAGCTCAGGCGTGACTCCATGGTGCGTCCATGAATGTGTGCCGTGCAAACACTCTATCAAATGTAAAAGAATGTTTATGGCCTAAGAAAACAGCAGCAACATAGGTTAAAACATAATTAAATGAGAACTAAAAAAAGCATACAGCAATAAGGAAGTGAAGTTCAATGACAACATGAAACATACCACTTTGCGTCAATTCACCACCCAGAAGCTTCCATTGATGTGGGATAAGATATAATCTTGCCTTCTGCACTACAACCTTCATCAGGTAACAAATCACTCTACAGAAGATGATATTCCCTTTTAGTTCCTGTTAAAATGAGGATTAGTAAGGATAAGGTATGGACCTTTTTATTATTGTTTTCAACTAAGTTTGGCTCAGGGAATTACCAAAATAGTATTATGTAATTCTTTCCGCAGCTTCTCTGCTTCTATAACTTTACATTCTGCATCTGCCAAGCGTCTTTGTAACTCATTTAAGTTTTTGTTGCCCTTCAAATTCTGTTCTTAGCTAATTGCAGACATATAAACCTGATAAGAGCAATAAGAATCATATCAAGAGTCCAGTTAGACTTTCTTCTAAATTCATGCCACATTACCTGCATTCTCTGCCGTTGCAAGCTTATTGCAATGCTTTTATCTGGTGATGCAAGGTACATTTTGCCTGTGCAGGGAAGTCAACATATCATATTACATAGCAACAAAGAATGTAATATCACTAACACAGAAATAGGATATAATTTATATAAACCAATCAAGATCACTTGTTTTTATAGTCAAGTTCTCAGTTCAGAGCAGGACTTTTCTGTAGAATCTTTAAATTTAACTCAGAAGTTAAACTTGCACTTGAGACAATAAGATTCCGATCATCCCTTACTTGTTGCAAGTCCTCTAGAAGATGCAGCTTCACTAGTCATAGCATCCTTCTGTTTTGTGGCCTCTTCTAGAGAAGACTAATGAAAGAAACAATAAAACTATGTAAGATACAAATCGCATGATATAAAACGATTTTATAAATTTCATGAAGGATACTAAGCAGTCCAGAACCACATTTACTTACGGTCAAAATTGTAATTAAACAAGGAAGATATTTCAAAAATCTTTCTCACTCAATCTATTCTAGAAGTATGATCTTCATCTAAACTATAAGCTGAAATTAAGAATGAATAAATCGTAAGGTTCTTCCTAAGCATCTATCTCATCAACAAAATTGCACCTTACATAATTTGTGCATATTAGAAGTGTTATTGAAATCCACTACATTTCAAGTATTTAGTTTTACCCTAATTGCTTGATTCAATTGAAACTGCTTACATGCCAAAGCAAACTCACCATGGACAAAGTAAGCTGGCCCCTTAACATGGTGGTTCCAATAGCCTTATCTTTCTCTACACGCTTAAGTTCATCTTCAACTGTAGAAAGCTCTGAATGAAGTTTTCCATTGTACTCCTGTAAGCTTGTTATGTAATCTTGTAACTGCTTATACATGTCATTGAGTGATGATATCTGCAGAAATCCATTGATCAAGACATTTAGTTATATACAAATAATTCCTAATGTAACTAACAATAACTGATAAAAGTGTAAAAGGCTTATTTAATTAGGATTGCCCTGTTATTTTACCTTCTGGTTTGCACTTTGGAGTTCTGTTGAGCTCTCCAAGGTCCTCTGTTAGTGTAGCCTGTGATCTCTCAAGGTTAAGCCTAGCCTCTTCTCTTTGACAAGAGATTCCACAGCCACCTGGTGTTTTCAAATATAATAAAATGTATAAATTTATGATTAACATTTCCCTTGCAATTAGCACCAAAAAAATTCACTCTTGAAATTCCATTGACTTGAAAATATCACTTACTGATTTTTCCGTTTCTTCCTTTATTAATTTCTCTTGCAAGGAAGTGCAATTCCTTCTCATTTCCACAATAATTGAATTTAGTTCTTCTTCCTTGATCTTGAGCAGTAACTCTATAATCAAACGAATCTAACCACATCTATACAAGCTTTGCTAGGAATTTTCAAAGAATCAAAGGGGAAAAAGTTGAAAATAATCTTTATTATCTCCATGCATTTTTGCTGGGCTAATTCCAATGAATTCTTCAACTTCTCTTGCTCTAGTGAGTAGCTTAACTCAAGGTCTTGGAACCATCTGATGCAAACCTTAAGCCTCTTTATATAATCAGCCATATTTTCACACCTTTCCTAAAAATACAAAGTCTGGTGTTAATCTATGTTAAAGGCTATCAAGCAGTGATTCAAGTAATACCATGTGCCAAGTAAAATCAACAAAGGTCCAAAGCCATCAACATTGGACATAGAACTTGATACTCCCTTTGACCTCAAACAAAAATAACCAAACCGAGCAATGATGCAACATATAGCACATCAACTCAATGACCGTAAAAAACAACAAACTTTAATGACCTTATAATTGATATCCTTCCTTTTGGCTTTCTCATTTAGCAAGGCTTCCACATCCCTCTTGTGAACTCTATAACACCATAATCAGACCCAGCATTGCTAGGTGGATCACTATGGTCCATGATCATGTCCACCATTTACAACTGCAAAAGCTGGCCTTGTTCTTCCATTCATAGGAGCTACCATTTTTCTTCACCTTTTCTGTTTCAACTTGTTGGTCTTTGTCTATGAGCACTCATCACCCACAAACTTGGGAAGTCACAACAAAAATAAAATAAATAAAATAAGATAAAGATCACATTTTTAAGCATAGTGTTTCACTTACACTGAGCAAAATGTAACTACCCATGACTGAAAATAAGGTGAAAATGGAAAACAAAAAATGGGAAATGAGAAAAGGTGGTACCTTTGAGCTTGAAGGGGTTGGAGCTGTGAATGTGAGTGGTGTTTGAGGCCAAGTTCTAGTTCATGGTGGCCAATTTTTGAAGGTCACCAACTCAACTACAAAGGGCAAAATAAGAAGAGAGAAAGAGAGAGAGAGAGTGTGTGTGTGTCAGTTTGCGAGAGAGACACTAGTACTAGTACAGTGGGGCCATAGATTGTGTTGGAAGCTAACAAGATATCAAAGCCATTGCTTTAGCAAGAAGAGACTGGTGATGTTCCACACACAATGACACACACACAAGGGGGCAGAGAGAGAGAGAAGACTTGAGATGAAGGGAAAAGGGGTGAAATGGGAGAAGGTGAAGGCCCTTTTTTTATTTTTTTAATGTTATGTTATTGTTATTGTTATCCTGATTACTCAGTGATTAATCTTGGTCACTGGACTTTCCAATAGATTATACAGATCTGTTTCTGTTTGTGTAGTGTTTGGTACTGTTTGTCAGTTGGAACTTAGTTTAGATTTTACTGCCGTTCAAAATTTTTGAACTTTTGAAAAATCAAACCTGTGCCTATCACGTGTAAGATTGGTGTCCCATGCATTTCATTAATTACAAAGTTATTTCATAAAATATATTATTTAAATACATATATATATATATATATATATATATGTAGACAACATACATGCAGAAATAAAATATGAATATAATTTCTTAAGATATGTATGGATTTTGTGGCCAAAGATAAAATATAAGTTGTCGAGCTCATGTATTAAGAGGATTAATTATTAATTTTTAAAGTTAATATAATGAGTTTATCAAAAAAAAATATAAAGTATAGTAATCTAAATAAAAAAGGTGTTGCTATATGCTTTTTTAATAACTTTTTTTTATGACGTAAAGTGTTGCTAATGTTAATTTTAGAGAGAGAGGTTATGTTTGGTGTTAGAATGTTATTTAATTATGTTTTAGAAAACATCATGTTGATGCTTATAATATTTATGTATACCAGAAAATAAATTTTAATATTTTTACATATGTACACGTAAACTAGAGAAAACAGAATATTGATTTGACTTTACTCTAATTGACGTTAGTTAATGAATTATTTTTTAGCTATTTATATTTCTCAATCAAATAAATAACAAACTATAGGTTGGTGTAACACCAACCATTATGTGGGGAGAGAGCAGAGCTATGTACCTATTGTCTACTGATTAAAAGCTTCGAGGAATTTAATAGGATACGACAATTTGGTAGCATCATATCCTTTAGGACTAAGAAATGCATCTTTATATGTGAAATATTATGGAAGCTGTTGTGCTTCCCTACATTGACTTTTACAAAAGCTTGATGTAGTTACTAGTTAGTATTACATTACGCCCTCTAGTTATTTCAATATTTATTTGGGGTGTGATTTCAGAAAGATAGCAATGATACAAAATAAAGTGCTGTATAAATTCATAACAGAAAGAAAAAGTGCTGTATAAAAATATTGAAAACCAACAGTGGTCAAGTGCAACATGATTACTATAATGAGTATAAACAAGACAATAACTATGTTGAAAACATGAAAATCATTTCCGTTGGAAAATGTTAACTGTAAAACTAGTTAGATCCCAAATTAATTTTATCCCCCAAATCTGCAGGAACAACAGAACATCATTGGAGACACATCGTTCAAATAAAAGAAGTCCACTTTAATGTTCTTTAAATAATAAATATTAATAAATTAGTTACCATTATATTCCTCCCACTGCTGTACCTATGTCCAACAGAACTTCATCCAACACCAAACTTTGCCACACTGCTTGGAAATAAAAACAAATATATTCTGTTTGCGTCAGATTTGAGTTAAGAATTTTCCCTTTCATTTCCAAGAAAAGTTAATTACCCGACTTTATCTGCCAGGTGCCAACTTAGCACAAAGGAAACAGTGAAAGCACATAGCATAGGAAAAATAATTATATTTGTACATATGTTAAATAAGCTTGTTATGATATCTTATTTATTATTAAATTGAATATTAGTAATTTAAATGAAATTCATAATTCATCAATGATGAATTTAGTTACCAATATTATATTACATTCACTTAGTTTACCATCAATTTACAAATAACATCACTCCATAGTATACCATCAATCACCGGTAGTTGGTGGTTCCATTCACTTATTGGTACTCAGCTGCATTCCTTGTCCTTTTCCCATGACCATACTCCCTTTTTCTCTCAGGCTTCTTCCTCAACTATACTCATGGAATTGACTTATGGTCCTCCATATGCACCAGAAAAAGTTTGTCCTATGCGTGTTGCATTACTACACTAAGAGTGGACATCATTGTCCATGTTAAGTAGAATAAAGATCAAAGTTCTTTTCTGTCACAATCTTGCTCTAGATGTTCGGATCTTGCCCTTAGGCACCAATCTGGTGTCGGCAAAAGTTCCAAAGGGATAATAACTCACACACACCATTTGGTCTATGCTTAGCACCTAGTCTAGTTTGGAGAGATTCTTGTATGCTCTAAATACAAGAAATTTCTCTTGCCATCTTATTGTATTTATTGCATGACAAATCAACTTAATTTGTGATAGTTACAAAACTGATTGTGATTAGTTAAGAAAATAAAGATGATTCACAAAATTAATTTGTCAAATAATAAATATAGAACATAGCAAGAGAAATTTCTTAGTCTGAGAAAATATAAGAAATTGTTAAGCAATGCAGTGCTTGTTGCTTGAGTATGTATAATATAGGTTAATTTCTCAAAGGTAATTGCCAAGCCTCCCTTCAGATGCAGAAACAATATCAGTTAGGTGTGATGACTGAATTATTATAACTGCTAGGTCGTTTGGTAAGGATTGAATAACGTTGCTCAGTACAGTTATTGCATCTACCAATAACACTTCCATATTGACATTGTGATTATCATTTGGGTGTATAATAATACAAAGCCCTTAGACTTAAAAGAAATTGCCATATATAACAAGGGTACCTTTCAATTTGTTGGTTTATAAATGATAGTGCATTATTTTCTTGTTTTGGCTTGTTGTCTTCATAAAAAAACTGGGTTTGGTTTGACAACTCTAATCCAATGTAGTGTGAGACAAAGTGAGTAGAGTAATTAAATCTGCAAAAGCACGTAATTATTGTTTCAGTTACTGGCCTGCAAATTAGTGGCTTCTCCAAATGTCATGCCATGAAGAATTATTAAATAATATAGTGTTTAACTATAGTTGGATGAACATTAGTTGACCTAATTGAGTTACCTTAATGTTTAAATTTGGCCTGCTTGGCTTTGTGGGAAGGGTCTAGAGATCCTGGAGTATATTACCAGCAGGTAATTCTATGCTTATTATAGCACTTTCAACTTTTATTCTGCCTTTAAAAGGTTCAACATATACACTTTGCCTTAGAAAAATATATATACAAATTGGGATTAATCGTGTGTCTTCTCTTAAGAAATTAAAATTGTATGTTACAACCTGATATATCAATATATATATATGTATTCTTCACTGCATAAAGCATTTATTGCTATATGCAAGTATGTCTATGCAAGTATGTAATTATAATAATAAAATATATTATTATATTTATATTTATACTACTTGATTTGAATGTCATCTATGCTACATATGAAAACTGAAATGGGTAGCCAATTTTCTTGAGAAATTAATTAAACATAAACTTGAATATATATAATAAGTACACAATATCTCATAAAAAAAATAAATATATAATATTTTACAAATAACAAAAATTTTAAACTATCATTTTTCAAAATTTAACATATAAAGTTAATTATTTCACTTAATTAATAATATATTTAATAGACTTATGATTTTGTATGAATTAATCATTTAATTTGAAAAAAAATCATTTTGACATTTGAAACAACTGAATTCTTTCACTTAATTAATAATATATTTAAATTAACAGCATAATTTTTTCATTTTAATTTAGAGAGCTAAGTTTTTAAAATTTTTAGAGAAATGCAAAGCTAAATTTATTTTTAAAACTAAAGAAATAAAATAATTTATTTTTAAAAATTTTTTACTTTTGTAATATATGTCATGTATACTTTATCTCTAGAGTATCAAATTAATCATATGTATTTATAATAATTAAAAATTATATTAAATAGTCTATAATATTCATATACACACGTGACAAATAACTAGCAAGTAAGTAAATGTTTGAATGAGAATCTACAAAAAATAACCTATGATCTATCCAAGAAAAAATGTTTGAGCGAGACCTTTCAATTTGGAATCAAATAAATTATTAGTTATTAGAAATTTATTATAGATGTAGCTCTATTATGTATCAATAACTTTTTGTATTATCAATATATTAAAATCAAATAGAAAATAGACACTTTATGACATTTTTTTAAAATTTTAAAATAAGAGGAAACCTTTATGCCTTAAATATATTTAGGTTTTATATTTATATTTTTAATCTCTGGATTTGTAGAAGGATGATTTGCCATGAATTCATCTAATAAGGACTATACATAATATTGTAATAGTAATTGTTATTATAACGTCCAATATGGAAGAATGTAATGTAAAATTTAAAACTACAATAAAGAATGTACAATCTAAAACTAAAAATTTATTGGTCTTGAAACTTGAAACTGAAACGCACTAAATCAATCTAATAACAAACAAATTTAAAAACACAATTTCGTTTTTCATGGGACACATACTCTAATGATGAAAAATATTTTAAACTAACTTCAAAAAAAAATTAAACTAATTTGTACATAGCAATAATATATTTATTATCTTATTCCTCTTGGAATTCCCAAATTGTTTGCTCAACTGAAACGGTTTAATTATGGAGTTATAATTTAGCAATAACTTTACCAATATTAAGCACTTTCATGGTAATATATTTGGAGTTGTCAAACTATGTCTTTGTTTCTATATATACTTTTGATATACAAATTTGCTTCATCTAAAATTCTTTTCAAGGCGATGATCTTTTTGCAATGCAATTCATCCCCTTTTCAAGATTATGGGGGAAGTCTCAAAATAGGAAGCTAACAATCATTTTCCTCTATCGCAACAAAGGTAATTATGCTATTTCACTCTTTACTTTACACTCTATTGGATAGATCCTTTTTTGTTAATATATTTTAATTATTATGTATATTTTAATTTATTTTGGTTAAATAAATTATACATTGTGAATAATAATTTTCAAATAAATAAATAAATTTTATTTGTTTGATAAATGTAGATTATAAATTTAATTTAATTTTTATTGATTTCAAATTTACTGAGTCCTTTATCCACTGTATGTATTGATTCTTTTATTTATTGATTAGTATTGTGTTTTACTATTTATTATTATTTTTTAGTGGTTTTACTATTTATTGTTTAATAGGCTCATAATCATTTTAAAACATTCAATATTTTTCTATTAAAGTTAAATTCACTTTTCTCTATTGCTATATAACAAATTTTATAGTCAATTTTTTCTTATAAAACATTATAGATATTTATTTAACAAAGATAATGATTATTGATAAATATTTCTTTTGACTAGCTTAATTATACAAATAAAATAAATTCAAGTTTGTATTCTTATTACACACACAATTTGTAATCTTATACACTTTAATTGTCTGTTTATATCACATATTTATATTTATTAGATTATATATAAATTATGGTAAAGAAAAAGAATGATTGAAATTTTTTATTCTTAACCTAAATCACTATTTAATTACAATCATTTTGCTTTCATCTCTACACCATTCTCAAAATTTGACATTTAATTATGATTTATATTATTCATGTATTTTTTTAAAATCATATCCCACCAATCATTATTCATATATATCTTTATTTTTTTCATTATCTCTTTCATTTAATTGAGAACCTCAAATGACAAAATCTGAAAATGCATATGATTAATTACTATAGTTAATTATTCTAACTCTTGGAACTAAAACGCCTCACAATGCTTTGAAATGGTATCTCTTCCAATTTCTTCCCATGTTTGTTACCCTTAGTATATGAGGCATGATCCATAACTGCCTTTGAGTACAATATATTACATATTTGTACCTTGCATATGTGCGTTAGTTTCTCAAAAGCATTATAAGGTTTCTGTTGCCAGCGTGGTAGCTCAATTGGTTAAGCCCTTTGCTCCTGCCTTGGTTCAATTCCAGGCAAAATGTGTTTAGTAGGCAACTTGTAATTTCATGTAAATCCTTGAGGTTGGTAGTTTGCCTGGCCTTGCATGGGGAAACTTTTCCCTAATCTAAACTTTTGTCTATAAAAAAAAAAAGGTTCTCTGTTTTGTTCTCCTATTTTCATTCGACATGCTATTGTGTTGTTTATTGTTCACTACTTTTAACATTATTTTTTATTTTGTCTAGGCTTTGGAATCATGGATACATCTTCCAATTCAACGCAAAGAAGTACTTTCGAATTATAAAAGTATTTATTTTCATATTGCAAAATTAAAGAAATACCAAAGTACCAAACATTAGGACTAAATGTGACAAGAATAAAACATTTGAGTACCCATATCAATGATACCAAATTTGTATACAAAAGTAAGTTCCTGATTATCTTTTTTCGCTATCATAATATATGTTATTCATAAATTTACTTTGTAATTAAATTGATTGCTGAAGGTACCAAACCTCTGTACAAAAGTAAGTTCTTTGATTATCTTTTTCACTATCATAATATAACTTCTTTATAAATTTACTTTATAATTGAATTGACGTTTATTTGTATTTCAAAACCATGGTTAAAGTTGGAGCTTGGTGCTTTCACTCCCTATGGAATTTGACTCTTTTAATCTAAAAATGAAACAAAGTGTTTCAAATGAATTTCCATCAACACCAATTGCGAGATGTCAAGTACTACATCAAAAATTGTTAAGATTTAGGTACGAGAAGCTTTGTGTTTTGTTTGCGCTATCATTATTGAAGTTTAGGAGCACTTTTGCTTTAGTAGAGTTTTATCGTGTTTGTGGTTTTGTTGTTTATTTTGGACATGGTTGTAGCATTGTTGGACATTAAGAAAATTGTGTGTGATTTGTAACAATATATCAATACTATTATTGTATTTTATGTTTAATCATAGTGTAACTCGCTCTTTCAACTTGGCCATACAATTTATTTTCAGCAATACTTAAAAGTTTTTGATAAAGTAGAGAATGAAATATGTACATTTCATGAGTTAATTACATTCAAAATTTAAAAAGTACAAAATAGATTAAACTAAAAACAATAGAATGTTATTACATGATTTTATTAGTAAATTAGTTTTATAACTATGATAGTGATATTTGCTATAGAGTTATTATTAGAAATGTTTGCATCAACATAAAACATATATATTAGAGAGTAATGAATTTCTTACATTATAATATTAATTTATTTTAATAAATTAACTTTATGGGTTTTATTATCATATAAAAATTAAAATTTATATTTTTGATCTTGGAATGATTTTCCTATATAACGTAGTTATATTAAATTTATGATATTGAACATAGATACATTACATGAGGGATACAAAATAGTGCTTTAGACATGCAATAATTCGGATTTGCTGATTTAAAATTATGATATGCATTCACACTTCATAATTATTTTTAACGTGTGTATTTTATAAAGATAAATTATATTTATGTATATTTTATCTCATGATGTATAAAAATTTCAATGATTAATTCAAATTTATCTATATCTATCTTGATTAAAATTTGATATATTATATACTTAAATTGTTAACATAAGTTAAATTTACTTTTAAATTTTTCAAGAAGACATTTCTACTTCTAAATTATTTAATAAATTAAGACTATAGTTAAAATTAATATTATTCACCCTAATTTGTAGTTATTATGTTATATAAAACATATATAATGTACAACAATTATATACATGCCAAAACATATATTTTCTCATGAATAAATATATATTTTATCATCAATAAATAACCTCACTAAAAGAGTTGAGAGTTCTTATAATTAAAACAAATAAAAATAATTTATATACATATAATAATTAAAAATCAGTTTTCTCTTACAATATGTAATTATTAATTACTATGACACATTTTCCATTTTAAAAATTCTTATTAAAATAATTATAAAATATATTAATAAACCCGTGCAATGCACGGGCATAATTTCTAGTTAGTTAGTACTACGTACGATTGTTTTCACTCAACCATCTACATGAATTATTTAGTATAGGTTACATTTTAAAGACTGTATTTTTTATATTTATTACATTTGGAAATATTACTGACATTACATCAATACATAGACCTATCTGCTACCAAAAAAATACATAAACCTATCAGTCAAATAGACATATTTATTATCCTTAAAAACAATTATAAAAGCTTTACCAAAGGGCAATTGTGTTCAGTCACTCATTGAATTTGTATATTCTAATATTCAACAGCCCCATAAATATCACTCACTTGTATAATAAAATTAGCGACAAAAGAAAAAAATTAATTAGCATGTTATATTTCATATCACACTCCCTTGCATGGACACGTTCGAACTTAAGACAATGCCTAATTGCCCAAGTCATTAAATGTAGTCAATAGTGAACTAATGAAATAATTTTATGTAGTTCCTACCAAAAAGATAAAAACAGAAAATAAGGGATTTTTATTTTTCATGCATCTACTTGGGGAAGGAGATGGGACAAGTGGTCTCAAATCACATTGTCAACTTCAAACCCATGTCTCTTTACTATGTGGTTACTCAAGATAATGAAACTTGCCACTACGCTATATAGGTCTAACTATTGTTTTCTATGTCACCGACATTTTAAAATTGAAAAATATCAAGTCCAATTAACAAGTTTCCTGGTATGCTTTTACTTTGGAGGTGTAGTTCGAATTTTCCTTAATATATTTTCTTGATTCACTAGACGGCACCATGGGGATGTAGCTCAGATGGTAGAGCGCTCGCTTAGCATGCGAGAGGTACGGGGATCGATACCCGCATCTCCATTACTTCTATTTATTTGTTGTTTTTTCTCACACTCAACAGTTGACATGTCTCAGTCTCTACGGTTGACAAACCATGTAATGTTAATGCATCTTAGGAGGTTTAAGGCTTACACGAAATTATGTTTCATTAATGCCATTCACTTTTCCGGGAAAAAAATGCCTCTAAAACAGATATATTTCATGAATCACACGTAACCAACCAGTTTTTTCGGCTCTTTTGATTGATAGAAAGGCTGGTAGTGATAATGGTGTGGCCTAGGACACATGTCATAAAAGCTTAGCTTGTATTTTTGCTCGAAAATTCCTAGATTGCCTCTAATCTAATCTAATCTAATCTAATGCCCTTTTATTAGTTGAAGCTTTCATTATAATTCTCCTTTTGGCTTGTGTGGTGGAAGTGGCTTTGCAAAGATGTAGAGATCTGGTTTTGGCTAATCAACATTGCTTCTGGTCCATTTGTGCCATACCCATAAGTGCCATTTTAATAACATCTTCTAGTTCATGTATGAAGTATGCTCCTTGTAACTACTTGAAGTAGACTTTGGTAAAAAAAATGTGTCATATAGTTTTTTGGCTTCATTTGAGCCTGGTAAGAACTTTCATGATAACTTGGTCCATGAGTCATTATCATATAATATGGGAATCTGGTATAATGGAAGAGAGTTTGCCACGGTAACAAGGTTGAGATTTAAGGGACAGAGTTCAAGACTTGGTTGGTTGTCGGCTAGCATCCTGTTTTGACAAGGCGCAAATGAGGTCGGAGTCAGATTGGATCATTGCACTTGGTAATGGATTTAAGTAAAAAGAGTTGCAATTAGTCTAGCAACTATAGTCTTTAGTCTAGTGGTTTCAACAGGATTTTTGGTAATATATTTTGTTAACTAATTATTTAATATTCTTTATCAACTATTAAGGTTGTAAATTTTGGTTTAAGCAAACAAGACAATTGTTTCCTTCCTTCAATTGAAAGTGTGGAATTGCATGTGAACATAGTCATACAACTTGGAAACAGAACATGAGTTGATGGGTTGGACAATCTTGTTTATCTTTTCACCGGTAACACAGCTTAATTTTTGGTTTTAATTCCTTCAAGTGCCATGAATCTCAATTTCAACAAACAATAAACGTTTACAGCAACCTAATAATTCAGATATGAATGCCATTTGAAACATGTTTGCTCAATTAAATTTTCATAACTAAATGTCATTGGACTTATGAATGAGAAAATACCCACTTTAGTCACTGCAACTTGTTTAAGAATGAAACAGATGTTACTATGCATGAATTCTGTTGCAACATATCTTTTGGCCACTGATGGGACCCATATCATGTTTGCAACATTTACCTGAACTTACAACAATATTGCCAAATATAATTTTGCTGCTTGTTCTTCTGAAAATTGAACATTGTCCTTGGCGTTGTATACAGTATAATGTCCTCTATGTTGTTTTTCAGATGACTCTAATCAACTTCTGTTTAGGCAGATCTACAGAAAAAAAAAAACAACCACAATACCCAATTTTCTTGTGAATTTTCAGATGTACCACTACTGAAACGGTGTTCTTGGTTTTCCAAGCATGTATTAATAGGTACATGTATTGTTCAACTTTACTCAATGTTCAACTAACAGGATTGTCACACGATGAGAATTTATGAGAGGATTGAGTTTTTGCAACCATCAAGATTTTAGACATGATATTGCATTGGTTATTCCTCATATATATTCCTCCCTCGTGACACAGATGGTCCTTTGCTTTGTTCTTTTGCTTATCACAGGCAACCAGATAAATATGAGATTAATTTCTGTGTATTAACAGTATAGAGCGATTTTATATTGTCATGTAATAGAAATCAAGGAAACTGACATGCCACGTTGGGCATTTACATAAAGGTGTGATGACATAACAATTTCCTTAATTTCTACTTGATTACTGCATAAAATTCAGCACAAAGAAATTAATCTCAATAAAAAATGCTTTGCATCTTATGCATCATAATTTTATCTTTATTCCCATCCTTTTTGTATGTATATTTAACATCATCAGAAGGCCTACTTCTGCTTGCAGATATTAGATTGAGAATTAAGAGTTATAAGTTTGTTAAATGTCAAAACTATCAATTTGCATAAAAGTTGCTACTAGATTGTAACAAACCCTGGTAGCTCTACCTGTTATTCTCATAAATTTACACTGCTTTTGAATTTGGTTAAGCCACATCCTTACCCTGAGGATGATCACAACCCTTTTGGCTCTTTGGAATTCGTATCTCTAAGAAGATGTCATTATATAGGTGAGCTTCTATGTTCTTCCAATCTGCATCCTCTGGAATCTCAAGCCTTCTGACATATCCATGTTCCCACCAGTGGCCACACCTCCAGTCATTTGCCTTTGGTTCTCTTTGCTGCTTCCACTGGCCACTAATCTCCACAACCTTCCCATTATCAACATGGACTTGAATGTTACTTTTCCCAGTTCCTGTGTTGACAAACCACTTGTGTCACAGAAATTCTGAGTACTAAGCAATTTTCTTTTTTCATCTAAGGAAACTTGGCTTCATCCACAACTGCTACTAGTTGTTTTAGTTTACAGTTTGCAAAACATGGTTTTGTCTAACAGAAAGGTGACTTTTTTTCACTTCTCCCAAGCCATGGTTTGAGATGGGAAACACGTTGAAATGAGTTGAAACTCAATTTACAGCTTTCAAACCATAGTTTGGGCTTTTTCAATGCCAAACGAAACAAGCCCTACTCAGGTGAAGGCTCCCTTTTGTTTCAAATAGTGGTGCCTGCAAGTTTAAGGAATAGTTCCTCCAGTCCTGAGATCCCTTTGTCACCTTTTTTTTCCTCTTTTGCAGGTCTTAAGAACGATGGGGCAGTTTCATTGTTTAACATAGATTCAGTTTAAAGTTAAGAGTGCAAGAATGGTGATAGGCGAAATTGAAAAGCAATTTGTCTTACCTGGTGTTTCTGCCTTTAATGTGTAGCCTTCATCTGTCTCAGACCAATCCACAGTGCTTTGGCTGGAGCTCCTTAGATGAGATAACAACACGTCAGACTCAAACTCCCATAGAGGAAAGGCATCAGAAGGATCAAAGAACTTCCCAAACAACATAGGACTGAAAAGTGACCCATCACCAAAAATCTTGTGTACTGTTGGATTAGGCTGACTGAAAAATCTCTTGAAAACTTCTTCTCCCAATGAGATGCACCATTTATGTGGAGTTTGATCTTCTGTTTGAACCTCAATTAGCTTCTTAGAACTAGCCATTGCTTCTTAGAAATTGAGAAATGAGCTATAGACTAGGCTCTCATGGAGAGAGAGTTTTATGGCCTTTCTCTTATAGTGTGAATGAAGCCATCTGATAAAAAAACAGCACAAATTCCTTTGGCATATTTGGAGGGCTGTAAAGCTCAAAGGGAATATTTTCTTTTCTAGACCTTTCTCCATTCCAAAGAGAAAACCATGTCAGGCATATTTATGGCTAAAGGCTATATATGTGGTAGCTCATTGCAATTTGGGCCTCCAGCACAAGATGTGGAAAAAATGGAAAGGGATACTAATCAAGTCAATATCTTGTGACAAATGATAGATGCTCTAGTAGAATTGGGGAATCCTTTTAGTAATGCTATGGCCTGATTATGTGTATTTTAATTAGTAACACTGCATTTATAGTAATGTTTTATAGTCACCAGTAATTTACTTACTGTCCACTCATACCTGATGAGCCACAAAATTTAGTCATGACACTGCAGTATGCCAATAACTTCAATGTGTTACATGCAAATTAGATGATTTTAAGGAATTGGACCCTCATTTTATTTCCTCAGTGGCTATAAATCAAATTTTAGCAAGAGTTTGCCAATCATTGGACTAATTAGGTGGGGCAGGCTTTGATATGGTCAATGATATATTTGTGTTTGTTTGCTGCCAAGTAGAAATTCTAGTTGAAGATTACTGTTTCCACGTTTTGAGCATCGACAAGCATCAAAATTCTTTTTCTTTTCTCTGCCAGGATATTTTTAACTGATCTCGTTAACTGTTTGTCACATGCCAGGCATGAAGAATCAATGCTTTCCTGCTCTAGATTGCTTGTGCATGATTAACGAAGATAAGATCTTTGCCATGGTGACATGTTTTATGAAGATCAACATCACGTTGCACAAGTCAGATTCAAAAAGTATAATTTTTCCAATGAGAAGTAAACACTTGCAAAGGCCATTATAAATTTCAACCTTCCAAGTAAATTGACTAGTAATTCACTTTTCACTCTTCTCAAGTTAAATCTCTATCCTTCACTATAGTTCTGTAATTGGCTTTTCATTGACCCAAATCCATTAAATTCTAGGTTCTTAATGATGTGCCCTCTCCACAAAGTAAAGTAGTGTGAAAGGAATCTTGCATGCCTTGGAAGTAATGTGATGTCCATTGTCCTGATGCACATTATTCTCAATGTAACTCAGCATATTTCGAATACATATCTTTTTTGGTTAAGACATTTGAGCTTTTGACTGCTGGCAAATGGCAATGAAGCCTAAGGCATTGTAAGTCATTTCAGCATGGGGCATCTCATGGACTAGCTTTTTATTTTTCCAAAAGCAGGTTTGGTATCTACTTGATGGGCATTACAATTTCTAGCCCATGGAAAAGTAAAGCCACTTTGGATGGTGGGGCCTTTACCAGCAAGGCGGTGATGATAATATTTGCAGTTAATTGTGTCTATATAAATTAGGATAGGCTATGTTCCATCAGCTACCTAAAAAATGCAGCGGATGGGAATAAAGGTGCTCAATTCATTAATGTCAATACAACAATATTATATATATATATATATATAGAGAGAGAGAGAGAGAGTGAGAGAGCATATAAATTTAAGGTTAGTGGATGGTTGTTTCAATTCAAGACCATGCCAAAGCTAAAGAAATTCTTACACGCTTTTAGAGTGTTATGTAAATATATTTTATATCTATTAATTTAGTGATATTTTAACTAAAAATGAATATTAAAAGTGAGTCCTAGAATTGTCACTCAATTAATAAATATGAAGCATATTCCCATAGCACTTCAAAAATATATAGAAAATAATGAATAGGAAAACCTGAATTTACCTTATAACTTAGTTGGTAGCAGTTAGGGACAATTCAATATGGTCTCCAACTTAATTTTTGTTTTCCTTATCCACATTCCCTTTCATGATCCATTAAGGAGCTTCTTAGAGTCTCACTAAGAAGCCTCCATAAATGTACTCTGAAACAGAATTGTTGGATTCTCAAAAGAAACTTTTGGTTTGTGTTTCTCTAATTATCCAAGCAATAGAGGCCGCTGTAAGCTTGCTATAAATTTCCAACCTCCAAAGCAAGTTATTTGGGCCTTTATGGACATGAACCCCCACTTAGGCCCATATTACATTGCAGCTCTTTCCTCCATGTTTGTACAGAAGATTGATATTGAAGCCCAACAAAAAACATTTGTGATTTTCTTTTTAAGCTAATTACTTTCTTCTTCTGACCGAAAAAAAAAAACAGTAATAATAATAATGACTTTCTTCACCCAACAAAAAACATTTGTGATTTTCTTTTTAAGCTAATTACTTTCTTCTTCTGACCGAAAAAAAAAACAGTAATAATAATAATGACTTTCTTCATAATGGAAAATTAAAAAGAAAAAGAAAATAACAAAAAAGATGGAGAGGGAGAGAGAAACAAGCTTAAAGGGGAAAGTGTGTTCCAAAGTAAGCGCCAATGTCCTAAATAATCCAGAATCATTGATACGATAGGACGGCCCTTTGCGTGTTAAGGGTTCTCGCGCCAAGAAACTTCCCTTCATGACAACATTGTCACACAAAAAAACCATTCACAAACTTTGGTAGTATAACTCATTGTTTCATTCGGCACAACAAAAACAACATTGTTGCATGCATGCCCAACGTATTCCATGATCCAACAGCACGTGTTTTTTTTCATCATTTAGCTGCTTTCCCTGGATTTTGTCACATGCAGAATAAAATACCCTTTGTAGAATCCTCATTTCCGGAAGTTTTTTATTTTTTTATGCATTTTTTGCATTTGAATTTCAATATGCCATGTGCCAGGGCCTGTTATAGGATGTGATGTGACTCTCATGATTGAACATTTTTGGAGCTATTTTTTATTCTTTTCTGGGGGTTTTCTTACCTTCTTTTTTTTTTTTTGGCTTTGTTATTGGATGATTAAATTCAATAATAATTGATAAATTTGGTGAGGGTAAAAATCTCTTTTTTTTTTTTGGGTTTTGTTCATGGTGTGTGATCCCAGAATCTTGATTTTTCATGCTACATCCTTGGTGGGGTATTGTGGAATTTGAGCCTGCAAGCCAGTGATAAAAGGTGTTCTGCAAATTAATAGAAACTGGTTTGTGGGTGGATAATGAAAAATGAAAGTTTTTTGTTTGGAGTTGTTTGTAAAGGCAATGTAGACCTGTGTGCTTGTTGGGTTAGATAACAAGCATAACAAGCACTTTGGAATGACAATTAAGCAACATATGGGTGTCATAAAGGCTAGCTTTTGCATTGTTTTGGTTCTCAATGTTGTCGCAGTAGTCAGCACTGAAGAAAAGAAGGAAGCACGAGAAGAATTGCTTAGCCAACACTTTGATCCCACATCTGCACTTTTGGATGAGGACACGGTGAGACTCGCTTCACTAGTTATTTGGTTTTAGGTAGATTTTAAGTTCAAATGCATTTATCATTTTAATACAGCCTCCCCCAAAACAGGGAAAAAAGTATTACCTTCATCAAGGAATAAACTGACACTTTGGACAAACTGCTATAAGAGTCAATATATCTGGCTACAATTTAGCTAGTAACAAAGAAAAGTGTGAACACAACATAAGAACATAGGAGTTTTGAGGTTTGGGGTGACTTTATAGTGGAAGTACTAGTTTTGTGTCTCTTTGCTTGATTGAGGGATTCCCTAATCTTTAAAGGTTGGTTTGGATATTGTATTTCTTACCTTGATTGTCTTGTCAAAACCTTCATTCGAAAATCACAGCCATGCAGTCAAGCACCGAAGGATGGGGTGTCCCTTGGCTTCTCTGCTATATTACCTGAAGCAAATGACCAATGATATATCTTTTGGCGAATGTGATAATATTTCAGTCTCAAGGAGGCAGCTGACATGGACATCTAAATCCATGATTCCTTGGACTTGGTCAAGTGAGAAATCAAAGACGACCTTTTGAAAGAATTTTGAGCCTAAAGATGGTAAAAACTAAAAATTTTAGTCAGTGATATTGAACAAGCAGAGGCTTATCATATAGGTTTACATTACATCCAAATATGTCCTACTTTTCCTACACATCTAGCTGAGTCTTATTAGCTGGCACGTTTGGTTACAATTTGAGCAGCATGGTAACAACAATATTGAGGATCTTGTTTCTATGTTATCTTCTACTTTCATGTGGAAAAGTAGTTTACAAGGGAGGGGAGGATTATAGTTTATATTCCCGAAACTTCCCAACACAATATAATAACTGGTTTGATACTGAACAAGCATGCTGCACTCTTGTTTGGCATTATTTCTTTTGCCATTGTTCGTGTTCTTTCCTATTAGTTGCAGAGTCTAGTCTTCCTAGTGTTTTAAACATCACTGGAGATCGATCAATTGCAAAGTTTTCTTATGTGACAATATGGCATGATTGCTTGAGTTCATATATGAATTCTGTGAAATGATTTTCGAGTAAGTACTAATTCCTTTTGTGTCAATTGAGAGGATCACTATGTGATCAAGAAAGATGGTATAATTTTATAATGTATCAACACTTCTGCTAGGACAAGATTGCAATCTGAAGTTCAATAAATTTACAGGATTTGAATGAGCATGCACTCTCATTTATAAAGATAGGTTCCTTCATTTTCTCATGTAATTATTGGTATGATCATGTGCTAAGTGCTTTGATTATTTTATAATCATGACTTACACTTGTAGACACACAAAGGTTAACATTATGTGTTCTAGTGTAGCTGAGAATTGTTGGATGGACTCTAAATCTGGTTATAGTTCCATGACTGCAGGCAGAGGTACTATGGACCACTTGCTGGGAAGTCTTGATTCATTCAAGAAAGAACTTGGAGATCTAGACTTATGCCTCCCCCAGGAATTACCTAGTAACAACAATGGAATTAGTTCAGAAAGTGGATCAATAGCAAGAGAAAATATCCAAAATTTGATTAACACTTGCCACCCTCAGTTGAAGCAAAAATTTCTTCGCTGTTTGAGAAAACATAATCTTCCTTTCCACGTCTTTACAGAAGAACTTGACTCCAAGATTTGGCATGCTACTTATGTGGGATCACTTTCTTCCAGAAGAAATTTGGGCCATGTTTTGCCTCAGCATGTATCAAAAGCACAATACAATAGAGAACCACCACCATCCCACAAAGCTAAAAGTGGGAAAATTAAAAAACCAAACTTCAAGTCTCCTTCTAAACCTGAGCGTAGTGGTAAAAAAAAAGCAGTTATTCTTGCCATAGTTATAACTGCAGTGATGACATCTGTAGTTGTGACACTGTGTTTCTGTTGTTGTTTCCGGCGTGGTCGAGTTAGACAAAATGATGAGAAGCCCCTTCTCAGTATGAGTTTGAGTGACCTCTCAGTTGGTACATACATATCATATTTCCATTTCCTAACACCTTGTTAATGTGATATATACGCTGCTAGTCTTGACAAAGTTTACTTCAATCTTTTGCAGGCTCTTCTTCCAACAATAATCCTTACAAGAGCTCAATGACAGATGAAAAACTTGGGTTTCAGTCATCAAGTAACAATTTGTCTGATGACAAGAAGAACTCAGTGCAAGAAGTTTGTAGTGCTGCTGCGAGGCCATCATTTGAGTTGAAAACTCCTCCTGGCAGGGTTGTTGGAACCATCCCTTTGAAACCTCCTCCTGGAAAGCTCGATCCTCTTCCACCAGAGCCACCTTCATTTGAGAATTCTAGTAATGCCACTGCTGCTATTGCTGCTGCTGCTGCTCCTCCTCCTGCACCACCAAGGCCTAGTAATGGTGGACCTCCACCTCCTCCTGCACCTCTACTACCTGGAAAGGGTGGCCCTCCAGCTCCTCAGCCTCCTCCGCCACCTGGTCTCAAAGGTGGTCCGTCCACCACCACCTCCTATGGGTGGTGCAGGCCCTCCACGTGCCCCTCCTAGAGCCCCTCCACCAATTGGTGGAAAGGGGCCTAGACCTTTAGGTGGTGGAGCAAAGGGTCAAGGGAATGTTGGAGCTGGTTCAGAAGGTGGAGCTGATGCTCCTAAAGCCAAACTAAAGCCTTTCTTCTGGGATAAGGTTCAAGCCAACTCAGATCAAACAATGGTTTGGAATCAACTCAAAGCAGGATCATTCCAGTAAGGAATTATAAATCTCAAACTTCTTTTGTTGTTCTTAAGTAGTTACTTATCATTTGCTGCTGGTATTCCTAATTGTGAATATTTGGCAGGTTTAATGAAGAAATGATGGAGACACTTTTTGGCTATGCTTCTGTGGAAAAACATAAACCTGCACAGAAGAAAGAGTCTTCCTTCAACGATCAGTCACCTCAGTATATCCAGATCATTGAACCAAAGAAGGCACAAAATTTATCAATTCTGTTGCGAGCATTGAGTGTGACACTGGAAGAAGTTTGTGATGCGCTCCTTGAAGGTGGTTTTCTTGCGCTTTCAATTTTTCTGCTAGAATTACTGATAGCTTTATTGATACTACATTCTTATGCGGAAACACAAATTAGTAATTTAGTAGACACACTCATGCACTGGTAGATGGTTAGAGTCCTGGACTATCCTAGAGCTGTTGTACCATGTAGATTCTATACAACTAGCATAATTCTTTTGCAGTTGAGAATGATATGATATAATAAAATAATAATATTGTTATTAGGCTTTGAATATTATGCTTTGTGATTTATGCTATGATGATATACCAAGTACTTCACAAAACATTTTTTATGTTATTATGACAGTAAATTAAACTATTTGGAGGCTAAATAACAGGACACTTATTTGTCATGGACGGCATTATATGGAATGCATGTAAGGCAAAATTACTTTATTGGCTATGGTTCTACTTGTTTGATAGCTTTGAATCTGTCTTTGGTAAATCAGGAAATGAGCTACCCGCAGAATTCCTTCAAACCTTGTTGAAGATGGCACCAACTTCAGAGGAAGAACTTAAGCTTAGACTCTTCAGTGGGACTTGTCCCTACTTAGTCCTGCTGATCGGTTCCTGAAGACCCTGGTTGACATTCCATTTGCTTTTAAACGAATTGAAACATTGCATTACATGTGCTCTGTTCCAGAGGAGCTTACTGCTACTAGGGAGTCTTTTGCAACTTTAGAGGTAAGATCTATATATTGCGTTCCTATTTACCTTATATGTTGCATTGCTTATACTCTTTATATCACGTAATGTTCATGACATCAAGGATGTGTAGTTGAGCTAAAGCATAAAAGGATCATGCATTGACTTGAGTGTGCTATACTATCTCAATATATTGCCAATGTTAGGATCACCAAGGTTAGACAATAAACTGTTAGCAATGGGGGTTAAAGACATTTCTTACATATGTAAAGTCCAAATTCATGCCGTAAGTAATTTGCAAACAAATTGTCGGGCCAAACTTGGTCATAATGCAATTTTAAGTTACTTCAAGGTACCTTTGAACCAATCATTGATTAGTCTTTTCCATAGTTAGTGTTGCATCAAGTTATTCCATGTTGCAAGTGCAATCTATCTTTATGCTGGTATAAATAAATTTCAACCCATTATATACACAAACATTAACACATGTATGTTCTGTAATTAGCACCCTGATATTACATACCCTTTTGAGTTATTACATACCCTTTTTCTTCTTGGGGTTTCTAAACTCAAAATCTGACCCCAGAGGTGGTGTGATACATGTTAAAAACACATCATACTTTTTTCTTTCCATGATTTTTTACATGTTAAAACATACTCCTACTTTTTCTTTTCAATTTTTTTTTTTGTTGTTTCAATATCTCACCTTAACTATTAGATGTGTCTAAGAATGTCTAGAGATGATGTAGAAAAATCATTTCTCCTGAAAGAAAATCTAATTCTTCTTGCACCATTTTGCGATTCCAGGTTGCTTGTAAGGAACTAAAAAGCAGCCGGCTATTCCTCAAGCTTCTTGAAGCAGTTCTCAAAACGGGCAACCGCATGAATGATGGTACCTTCCGAGGTGGTGCACAAGCCTTCAAACTTGACACACTACTGAAACTGTCTGATGTAAAAGGAGTAGATGGAAAGACCACTCTCCTACTCTTTGTTGTCCAAGAGATAATCCGCACAGAGGGCATAAGAGCTGCACGCATAACCAAAGAGAGCCACAGCTTCTCAAGCATCAAAACAGATGACCTTTTTGAGGAAATCACCCATGAATCAGAAGACCACCACCGTGAACTTGGCCTTCAGGTTGTGTGCCGATTGAGCAGTGAACTTGAGAATGTAAAGAAAGCAGCAGCACTAGATGCTGATGGCTTAACAGGAACCACTGCAAGGCTTGGCCAGGGTCTCATAAAGACCAAGGAGTTTGTGAACACGGACCTTAAGGATGCAGAGGGTGATAAAGGCTTTTATGAGGTGACAAAGAGTTTTGTGGAGAGTGCTGAGGCTGATGTGACAAGTTTGCTTGAAGAAGAGAAGAAGATCATGGCACTAGTGAAAAGCACTGGTGATTACTTTCATGGAAATACAGGGAGGGATGAAGGGTTGAGATTGTTTCTGATAGTGCGTGACTTCTTGATAATGTTGGATAAGGTGTGCAAGGAGATAAAGAATGCCCCAAAGAAGCCAGCAGCAGCAAGAAACTTGAAGCAAGAGAATTCTAGTAATTCTAGAGGATCATCTTCCTCGGAAACAAGACCTCCACCACCTGATTTTCGCCAACGGCTTTATCCGGTAGCCGGAGATAGCAGGAGGATGGATGACTTTAGTTCAGATGATGACAGTCCATAGATTCAAGTTTGAAAGTGGTATTTGCAAGTATATATTGCTTTCTTTTGCCATATTATTTGAACATAGAGTAGAGATTTAGGCACTGAACTTGAAATCTAGTGCATCACGCAGATTTCAGTTAATGTAAGTATTGAATCAATATAGTAACATCGGTCATCCATTATTAGTTAGCATCATATATATTCAACAATTATGTTGTAACTAAAATTCACTTTTAGTTGTACTTCGTTAACCAGATACCGATTTAAGTGTCCAAAATCTATGTTCCAAAAACATGTCTCTTTCATTACTAGCATGTCATATTGAATATAGTATTGTTAGACAAGACTTGCTTTTTCTTATCTAAATTTTATTGTGAGATTTGTGCTATTGACCATCTAAATTTTGATCATCTATCATTGTTTTTCCTTATTGCTTTTTGCAGAGGGATGGTTAGATATGTCTCTTCATGTATGGTGGAAGTGGCATGGTGCCATGGTGTTAATGCTTCTCAACTCAAACTGAAACTGTCACATGTGCAGACCTGCCTGGAGCTTGACATCAGGGAGCGCAATTGTTACCACCATCATCATTGTTGGCCCCAACTGGGATTAGTTCATAGTTAACTAGAGAAAAAGCCACTTCTGGATCAGTTATAGTGATGTAGGGTCTTCATTGTTTATTTTCACAATTCTTTATTCAATTTAATATATTTTTCTTCGAGGGGGCAGGGTGTAGCATGATAATTTCTTGTGAATTTAGATTTTTCCAAAATGTTTTGCCATTCCCTCAGAAATTAAAATTGGGTTTGGCCCACAAATCAATTGGCAATAGACAAACTTTCTAGACAGTGTGATGCCTTTTATGAGATTACAACCCCCCCCCTCTCTCTCCTCTCTCTTATAAAGAAGATACCTAAAAAGATGGTAAAACAATTAATTGAAGGGTCTTTAATTAGAGAAAATTAAACCGATTGCCTCTTTACCTCTGTTTGCGCTGATCCACAAACAAACAACTTATGAGGACCACAAACAACTCAATTTCTTGGCATCATAGTGGATTATAACAAGAATTTCTCCGTAGCAAATAATTTTAGCATTTTTGGTCTTTTCTAAATTATTCATTGGCAACAAGAATAATCTCTTAAATACACAAATATTAATTATTTTTCTCAAATCTTGGAACTAAACCAGTGGAAAACTAACCTAAACGTAAAAGATATAAAATAAGTAAATCTTCAAATTAGTCCAAGAAAGATTGAGAAAAATAAAACAATTTGAAGGGAAAAAAGAAAACACACCTCATCAACATTCCATAAGCCGGTTAAACTGATACTGAGATTCAGACGCGTGATAAGATCATAAGAGCAAAAATGTATCTCTTTTATTACATCTGATCTCAAGAAAACCACTTTCAGCATGTGACATTTTATTATCCCTATACTACTATAAAATCACAAATCAAACAATGTAGAACACACACACACACAGAGGCATCACCCCAAAAGAAAAAGGAAAAAACCACAAATTCTCTTTTGCCTCCGACTCATATATGCTGAACCAACATCCACCTAACTATAAGCCTATACACCCAATCGCTGTGAAAACCAGAAAGATTGACATCATTGCAAAAGACCCAAAAAGAAAGTAAAGAGAACCGAATGAAATGAGGAAGTAAAGTGCACCATATGATGAGATCATCCATGCAATGCAACTAAGATTGCATGCATGCATGCATGCAATTGTTACACCTACACACTAACGTCCACGATCTGCTCCAAGATTAGTGTTATTCTTCTTGGAAGCTTGAAGCTCATCCAACAAAGTAATAGCATAGTGCCTTACCATGCTGACCTTAGCCAAGAAAGTCTTGAGCTCCTCAACCTGCAGCCTCTTCCAACGCTCCTCCCACTGCTTCACCCTCTCCTCCCCAAACGCCACAAGACCCTTCTCCACAACCCCCTTCGACACCACCGGCATCTTTATAACCCCACCCTTAAACCTAAACGCCTTCTTCAGCAACGGGTACTTCTCCAAAACAACCTCATTATTATGATCACCATTACCACCACCACCACCACCTTCTTCTTTCTCTTCTTCCGCTGAAAACATTATTGTTTCATCAACGTCTTCTTTGTTCAGCCTTATCATCTCGACGCTCATCCCGCCCCATATCCTGTTCCCGAGCTCGAACGCGTCCTGCTCGCGAGGGTTCTCGAGGAGTTTAAACCTCTTGCATATCTTCCACACCCTCTTCTTGTACCTGTTCCTCATTCTCTGGTTCTTGATGGTGAACTCGGCGTGGGACATGGGGAGGCGGGTGGTGATGAAGTCATGGGTGGCGGTGGGGTTGGAGAAGGGGAAGACCTTGTGGGAGTAGAAGTACTCGAGGGAGGAGCGGAGGAAGAGGATCTCGAGTTCCAACTCAGCAGGGTTGATCTTGGTGGTGGCGGTGGTGTTGTCGTCGGAGTCGGTGGTGTCGGTGTCAGAGTCGGAGAAGTCCTCGACTTCGTCTTCGGCGAAGAAGCTGAGCTCGGTCTTGACGGTGTGTGCTGCCTCCGTGATGAGCTCGTAGCGTGGGTTCGAAGGAGGTGATGATGATGATGATGTTGGAAGATTCATGGTGGTTGGAGGGTGGCACTGCGAGCGAGCGATGGAGGAAAAAGGAAAGGGTTCTTGAAAATGAAAACTAGTAACTAACTAACTAACTAACTGAGAAACGGTTTGTTTGTTTGTTTGTGCGCGCGCGGGAATATGCAGAGCAGAGAGGAGTTTTTTCCTTTGATTGTATTTGCGAGTGTATGCGATCAGTTTGTGTGGAATTTCTCTTATTTATAGACAGAAATGAATCACACAACGCGCACCCTGAATCCCTCCCTGATAGAGAGAGAGAGAGAGAGAGAGAGAGAGTATACACGAAAGCAAGCTCAACAGCCAAGAAGCCAGGCAGGGATTCTTATACACCCAATCAAGGTTTCGGTATACCATGTATGGCCCCATTAATTAATTTAATGCAACTAAAAATTTAAATACAATCACATAGTATAATTAAATTCCTATAAAAGGAAGAGTAGTGTAGTGGTAGAAAGTCCAGACAGAAGATACATCAAAATTTTTTACACGGAAGTAAAAATAATCATTAAATATATGGAAAAAGGTAATGTGCTGTTTACTTATTTAGATCAGTATGCATGCATGTCATATCACTCCTGAAAGGCAAAAAATATCTAGTTATCTCACCCTTTTTTTTTTTTTTGGAATTTAACATATTGGATATATAATCAAAATTCTTAGTCAAATTTATTTGTCAAAGTATACATATTATATTAATTTTGGAATAAATGCTAGCTTCTTGGCTGTTGTGCTTTAGGTTAGGATTGGAAATTTCATAGATAATGGAAGAGAATGATTCGAAATGGAAAGGAAAAGATGAAGTGCAGAATAGAAGAAATATACTCTTATATGGATATTTAACAATTTTAATTTTAAAGATAGAAGGAAAAAGAAATTTAAATCATTCTTTTATTGACTTCCCAATTTAGAGGATAAAAAGAAGGCTTGGATTATAAGGGATATATCATCCATTCAACTCTCTTCCTATAATATTTGAGCATCTAAAAAGTGGGTATCTATTGGGATACACCATTTTATTACCATTAAATTTGATGGATAAATGAAATAAATGAAAGAGTAATCCAAATTAGTTCTGACAATTAAATGGACAAATTTATCCTTGACAAAAAAAATTAATATTGAGGCCTCACAATTATAAAAATAGGACACCATAAGTCCCTCACTTAAAAATCTGATGTGTCACCCAACTGCGTGGCATGTAATTTATTAACCTATGTGGCACCCACCAATCCTAATCATCACCTATTTGTTAAAACACACCCTTTGTTTTTTACAAACCCCTCCCCAAAACATTCTAAAATTTCACAAATACCCCATTAAATCCAAACAAAACCCTAGTTCCTTCTCCCCTTTGTGTTTCTCCATTTATTCTCTTGCCAAGCCACATTCCCTTAGAGCAAAAGGAGAGAGAGAGGAGAGAAGAAGAAAAGAGAACAAAAGACATATACAAGGATCATAACAAACAATGGCCAACAATGGAGATAGAACCAAACTGCAAATGTTTGTGGTGATGGCATGAGGGAGAACAATTGAGATGCCGAGACTTGAAAAGAGAGCTCAATGGAGAAGGGAATGTGGCTTTTGCCAGAGAACAAATGTATAAACCACAAAAGGAAAAAGGAATTGGGGTTTTGTTTGGATTTAAGGGTATTTGTGAAATTTTAATGTTCTGGGAGGGATTTGTAAAAAATAAAGGGTATGTTTTAACAAATAGGTGATGATTAGGATTGGTGGGTGCCACATAGGTTAATAAATTACATATCATGTTAGGTTAGATGACACATCAGATTTTCAAATTAATGACTATTATTGTCCTATTTTTATAATTGTGAGACCTCAATATTAATTTTTTTTTGGGACCAATTTGTCCATTCAAGAAATTGTCAGGAACTAATTGGGGATTTACTCTAAATGAAAATCATCATCACATTTAATGATAATAAAATGGATGTCTCAATAAACACCCACTTTTTAGTGTTATAATAACAATTTTGAAAGTCAATTAATATCAACCTTCTCATTCCCACCCTCCAATTGGGTATCCAGGTGATGTGCAGAGTGTGTATATAAATAGTAAATGTAAAATGATGGGTTAATAACAAAATACAATAATATTTTTACATTTCTCACTTTATTATTATTGAATGTGATGAATATAGTAAATGGAGGCTAAAATCACAACTAATAATAATAAAATGAGAAGTATATAAATGTTGTATTTTATTGTCAACCCATTATTACTCATCATAAATTCCACTCAATTAACAAGTGATCACCCTAAAAACTCCCACATTCAACATCTCTCACACACATTCTTGTAAAAAAAATAAAAATAAATAAATAAAACAAAAGCTTTTGTTAGCTTTGCGTTTTCATAATTTGTTTCCATACATCAAATTTTAGAAGCAATGGAATTTGAACAATGCAAATTCTTCACCACTACCTCAATACTAGTAGTTTCTTAGATCCATTAATTTAATGTAAAAAACTGAAATATCATCACATATATATATTCTTATAAAAGAAGGGGGTAATGCTACATTAATTTAACTTTAGGTAAGAGTTGAAATATCATCACATAAATTCTTACACAAGAAGAGCAATAATGCTACAAAAGTACTTCGGGAGAAAAATATCCGCGGAAGAAAGTAATTAACACAGTTTACTTACTTATTTCAAGATCAATATGCACCTCCTATATATCACTCCTTCTAAAGGAAAAATATTTTAGTTATCATAATTCTGTTTATAACATAATTCTCTCAATCTTTTTAAGTTTCTGCTGATGCTTATCCAGTTATCCCCATCCAGCTAGGCCAGCTTCTTGTGTTGTGTGATTTTTCTGTATATATAAATAAATAAATTCCACTCTACTGATCAGTGATCATACTCAAATTCAAAACACCCCCACACTTCTCTGCATGCAAACTCACACACATTCACTCATTCTTATAGAAAAGCAGAAAGAAAGCTATTTTGTTAGCTTTGTGTTTTCATTTTTCACATTCTCTCTTTAGTTCCTTTCTTTCTTTTTTTCTCCTCTCTGTGCGCTCTCTCTCTCGCAGCTGCCACCATGGACCCAGCAACAGGAACTCCCATTAATCCACGCTATGACCTCATCACTGAAGCAGCACAAGTCCTCAACAAAGAGTTAAGCTGCTTCTCCTCCTCCGACACTGATGACTCTGACGAAGAAAACAACACCGCCAAGAAGAAGAAGAAGAAGAAGAGCAAAGACGACAAGAACGAAGACTTGGAACGCGAGATTCTGTTCCTTCGTTCTTCCCTCGAGTACTTCTACTCACACGGGGTGCACCCTTCTGCCACCCAAGCCGCCACCCAAGATTTCTGCAACAACCGCCTCATCATGCCCCAGCGACAATACATCCATGAGCATGATAGGTTCAGGAACAAGTACAAGAAGAGGGTCTTCAACATATGCAGGAGGCTCCAACCCTTGAAGAGTATCCGCGAGCAAGACGCGTTCGAGCTCGGGAACAGGATATGGGGAAGCATGAGCCTTGAGTTGATGATGGCGTCGCAGCAGCGGCAGAATAAGAAAAAGAAGAAACAACAAGAAGAAGAAACCATGGATGTTGTTTCAGCAGAAGAAAAAGAAAAAGGAGAAGGAACAGAAAAGGAAAAAGAAGATGATGATGGTGAAGTAATAATGGAGGGTGTTTTGGATAAGTACCCTGCGTTGAAGAGGGCGTTGAAGTTTTGTGGTGATGGGGTGAAGATACCGGATGTGTTGAAAGAGGTTGTTGTGAAGGGTCTTGGCTCGTTAGGGGCAGATAGGGTGCAGCAAATGGATGAGCATTGGAAGGAGATTCAGATTGAGCAGCTGAAGGGTTTCATGGCTAAGATCTTCATGATGATGCTCCTGGAAAGAATTTGTTGGATGAGCTTCGGAGCGCATCAGAATTGTAATTGGCTAATTGCTTGCATTCTTAATTGCATGTTCTGGAACTCATATAGTGCACCTTTCTTTCTTTCTTTCTTTCTTTCTTTCTTAGTTTCTTTTTGGGAGTCTTTTTCAAATGATGTCAATTTTCAAGTTTTCATAACAATGGTGGCAATGGGGGTCTCTAGATTTAGTTAGTTAGGTTGATTTTAGTGTGTTCTGCTATATACTCTTCGATTCAGCTGGAGTCAGAGGCATTTGCCTTTTTCTTGAGGTGACACACTGAAGAGAAATTTGTTTTTGATTTGGGGGTGATGAGTAATGTTCTGCATGGTTGATTAGTGATTTTTAGTAGTATAGGATAATAAAATGCCATATTGAAAGAGAGGTACTTGACCTTTTAATAAAAGAGACACGTTTCTTGCTGTTATCCGCTTATGAACTTTGCAGTTTGCACCCTACAATTTCTTTTGCCATTATGCTAATTAACTGATACTAATATATATATATATATATATATATATATATATATATATATATATATATATGATATAGGAAATATTTTTCTAACTATCCACACCTTGGATAATGTACCAACATCCAATCTATTGCTCTTAAATTTTATACAGCCTCTACTTAAAAATATAAACTTTAATTTTTTATCTTTAGATTTAATTAGGTGTCTATGAACATCAACTTTTTTTTTTTTTAATTGAAATAACTACGTCCATATGATATATGGGAGTTATAGATTATGGCTCGAAAATGAGTTACATGTCTAAAATATAACTTTGCGCCCGCGAACTCCTTTTTCTTGTTTTTTTTTTTCGTATTTTAGATATAAAACTCAGAAGCATAAACTACGAGACAATATAATTACTCGGTATTTGGCTCATTTTTAATGTTTAGTGAGTTAAAATTGTAGCACACAACTTTCTTAAATTTTGTTGAACTGAAAAAGCTATTAGACGACATGAGGTGAACATGGTAAAAGTGTATCTAATTAATATCCTAAACATTGAGATTGTGGCTAAACTATCTGCACAGGAATCTTAGATTGTTACGATGGTTTTAACAAACAAGTAATATTGAGTGTGTATAGTAAGACATGTCAAAACAGATTAATCCATTATGTTCTTTACCAAAACTGTCATTTTAGTGAGCTCCTTTTACCTATAAAAATTTCAACCGTCTAACCCACCTAGCTTAACCCGATTTACAGTGGGCTGCCCGCAAGCCAAGCCTTTTGTGAAAAAAAAAATATTTAAAATTTATTGATAAGAGCATGTGAAAAAAAAGGCTGATTACAGAACCCAACCCAAAGACCAAAAAGAGAGGACATGGTATTAGTAAATAGTAATTTAGTATCAGTGCAATATCACTATTCTCAATCTCAGTGACAATGAACAAAAGCCAAAGCCTAAAAGGTTAAAATTTAAAACTTGTTCACGCAAAAAAGGTGAATAAGGTAAATGTAATTAGTGTGTGTAAATGTAATGGGATAGTGTTGGTGTATAGTTGTTATTGAGTATTGAATAAACTTTGAAAAATTGAGTATGCCTCAATTAGAGAAAAAAAGTTCAAATATATATTTTTTTAACAAAAAGCAACCTATTAAAAGGTTTTTTTAAATTTTTGGCGGACTAAGCCACTAATCCACTAACCTCCCAAAATGGACTAATGTTTTAGCATTATTTTAAAAGCTTGCCTTCCTCTTTCTTATGGGTTGGACCTAAATTAAGCAGACTCCATTTTGACATATCAGGTGTATACTTAGCTGGGCTAACACTATACATTGAAATGGCCTCTTCTCTTCCTCTTGCTGTGGATCATCAACCACCTTTAATTAGAAGGACCACAACCAAAATTGAAAATTTAGGAGGACCCATATCAGAACAATATATATTTATAAGGACTTAAAACAAACGTAGGCTAACACTATATTAATAACTTCCCCAGTTAACATAGACTATATATCAAAAATAAGATGGAAGAAGTAACGATCTATGTAAGAAATCCGGCCGAGCTTCTTGGCCGTTGGGCTTGCGGGTATCCTGGTGTGTGTGCTTCTTCTGCATATATATATATATATATATAAATGAATGAATTGATGATCACACTCTCACAAAGTAAAACTCCTCTGCCTATTTGACATTCTGATCTTGTTTTCTCTTGTCTTCCAAAACTAACCACACTTGTTCTCTGCGCACCTTCGCTGCCATCATGATGATGAGTTCCAACACTCCACGCTACAATCTTATCAAGCAAGCAGCCCAAACCCTCGACACTGAGTTAAGCTTCTTCTCCCACTGTCTTTCCTCTGACGATTCTGACCAAGAAAACGGTGTTAACAACAACAAGAACAACGACTTGGAACGTGAGATCGTGTTCCTTCGGTCTTCCGTGGACTACTTCTACGCAAACAAGGTGTACCCTTTTGCCTTCCGATCCGCCACCGAGGATTTCTGCGACGATTACCTCCCTATATCCCCAGAAGAATACATCGAAGAGAACAAGAGGTTCTGGAAAAGGTACAAGAAGAGGGTGTGGAAGATATGCAAGGAGTTTCAACTCCTGGAGAATCCACGCGAGCAGTATGCGTTTGAGCTCGGGAACAAGATATGGGGCAGCATGAGCGTGGAGATGATGCAGCAAGAAGATGATCAAAAACAAGAAGAAACCGGCATGTTTTCTGCAGAAGATGAGAATGATGAAGATGAAGAGGGCATTTTGGATAAGTACCCGTTCTTGAAGAGTGCATTCAAGCTTGAGTCCATTGAAGATGATGATGATGATGATGATGGGAAGGGTGGTTTTGTTTCGCAAGGAGAAGGGCTTTTGAAGATGAAGAAGATGCAGATTGAGGAATTGAAGAGTTTCTTGGCCAAGGTCGACATCATCAGGCGCCAGGCTATGGCTTTGTTGGATGAGCTTCAGAGTTGAATCATAATGAGTAGAGCATCTTGGTGTAATTGCAATCTTGCATGGATACATACATATTGGTGCAAGTTGTTTTTTCCTTCCTTCTTTCTTTCTTTCTTCCTTTTACAATGCAATGATGTCAATTTTCATGTTTTCACAATTACAATGGGGTCATTGGCTTAGTTAGGAAGATTTTAGCATTCTCTGCTATCGTCACTTCTGCAGGAGGTTTGTTACTAGTTAGAGGCACTGGCCTGTTTTAGTGGTCCCACACAATAAACAGAGAATTGCTTGTGCTTTGGAGGTGATGTGTAAAGTGTAATGTTTTCTACTTTCTACGCATATGGTTCTTGAGATGCAATAAAAGAAATACATTTTTGCTCTTATAAGTGTGAATCTCAACTCAATATCAGTAGAGAACTGAGATCATGTGAGGTGTGTGTTTTCCCTCTAATGTAGTTTTGCAGATTTCTATCAAAATGATGAAGACCAGAGAGTAACCGAGAAACCTTTTTTTTTCCTTTCGCATTATTAATGCTTGGTTTCTGAATAAAGAAATGGTTTTTTGCACACCATCTTTTACTCCTTGATGAATTTGCAATTACTAGTATTTATTTAGAAAAATGATAATTAAAAAGAGAATGTATTGAGAAGTGTGTGATTACTTTATTATGATATAAAAAGAGACAATAATAGAAAAACAGTATATTACACCAGTGTTAAGTTAATCAGTTATGAGATCAGTTAGTTTGTTATGTTTCCCACCATTAGTTTGTTATGTTCTGTCAATATAACTAATATTCCGCTGTGTATATATTGGCACTCATTCAGAGTTGCATATGCAACATATGAGTTTTCAGTTAGTTTGTTATCTTCCCCAACATCTAATCAGAGTTGCACATGCACTCACTCAGGTTGACTCATCAGCTCCTTTCTTTTTATTCTTTCAGATATACTAAGTTTTAGGATAAAATACAAAATGCTCACGTGGCATTTTGTATTAGGGGATGGATATTTATGTCATAGTTAGTTGTTAACTGTCATTTTCAGTTAGTTAGCTCTGTTATGCATTAGTTAATGTTTAGCTGATATATACACAACCATGAGGTCTAGGCATATAGTTAGGAAGATTTGGCATGGTATTAGTGTATCACACAAATTGTAAATATAAATAATATTACTTTGGCCTAATGTGTGGTCTCTTTCAAGAGCAAGACAAACAATGATAGATATTTGATACCAAATAAAGGGACTGAATATGAATGTCATACCTCATATCACGTGTTCATCATTCTCTAACTCAGATTTTGGATACTTCACTCTCGAGTCCTGAAGGACATGGATAGTAGCATTACAACAATAGATGCAGATCACAGGATTTTCAAATGTTAATCTTTATGTGTGAAATGTCCACCTCTCTTCATATATTGAGATGCTCTTACTTCTGAAACTGAACCTGCCGTGAGATATGTTCACAAGGAGATTTAAGAATATCTTGAATATGACTGCATATAAAAAGTTGTTATCAAACATCCAAACTTCAGAAAAAAATAAAATAAAATAACTTTATGTAGGATTTTAATTCCCCGAAAAAAATGACTCAGCTGCTAATGCAAAGAATAAAATTGAGAAGTGAAAAAACATAGTTCTACAGATAACTTCTTACACTGACTACAGACGAGCAAGAGCAATTGACTAATCGCTATACTAATTTAATTAACTCATTAAATATAGTTAATCACATGAATTTAAACCGTGTGCTTATTACTGGAATCTTTTAAATGTTTTAGTTCACCATATAGACTAACAGACATTTATGATTTACTGATTTTTCTTTTTAAATACTTCATTTTTTTATTATTTCATTTCACAAAATAGTCAAATAATTTAACAGTTTCTCTAGTTAACTACTACATCATATCATAGAATTCTATATTAAATTAAACTCTCTCGTACTATAATTACATAACAGGATTCAATTTGAAAATGCTAGCACAGCAAGCAGCAAATGCTTGCATTTAAATCAATGAATGAATTGAATAGAGGATGGCAGAAGCACACGTCAAAATCATAATCTGACACACTGTATGAGACTGCTCCCTGGGTTCCACTCTTGGCATTGTTTTTGAATTCACTCAGAAACTTAATTAATTATGCCCCCCAAAAAAAATCTAAACTTTATGGCTTTGTCCTTGCACTCTCTGATTTTCTTGCAACCAGCAGTAACCCCTTTGACATGTTTTGTCTCAAATGCATTATAGGCAGCATGAGGACAAGAAAAACCCCACCACTTACTTACCCCTTCCCTCAAGCAATGAAATCGAAGACACATTGAGGCCAAAGTCAAGCCATCTTGGTGATTATATATGATTATTAGTAGTAACTATTCTATAGTTCCCCCTTTTTCTGCCCCTAATGCCCTCTGATTGGAGTTGGATTGTGTACAGTTATGATTTGATGCTAATACAATTAACTCATATTTTGATAACAACTAAAGTTGCATAAAAGCTAGATGTTGGATCAAGTGCATGAACTGATTTTAACCTGTATTTGCATGATATATAATCATTGTAATGTAATCATGAGCTCTCATTACTATTTTTCTATCTAGAGGGCCACTTGTTCACTTTGAAGTTTGGGTTCATAATTACCCCCCATCTAATCCCCAAATTAAGGGTTGGAGGGAAAGTTAACCTGATTTCTGCAAGAGACCAAAACACGGTGGAGGCCAGGACTGGATCCTTATATATGGTTTAACTTTGCTATTTTAACACCTAACTTTCTCAAATACCTTACTTGCAAAACATATAGATTCTACTATTTATATTTTCTCTCAACTTATACTCTCTTCATCACTCCTTTTACGCCCATATATGTCAACACCCATGTGGGTGTTGAAGTAATATTTTACTTTTAGAGTTTTACATTCGGGATTAGGTAACAACAAGGTCTCATCAAGTCCTCACTGTGCATGGAGTCTGTCAGGCAGTATCACATAGTGTGTGTTTGGTTGATTTTGAATTAATTGATTTTTGTAGATTTAATTTTGCTAAAATTAATTTTGGAAGTAAAATAACATTCATGTTTGATGCATTTAATTGATCTGAAAAGAGATTTTGACAAAAAATTAATAAAGTAAAAATATAAAAACAATAATTTATCATTTCTACTAGGATCAGTTTTGAAAGCAGAATTGATTTTGGGGTTGAATACAAAAATTTGAAGCCATACAAGTTGAGAAACACACAAGATCAGTTTTGGTGCCTCAAAATTGATTTTGAATCATTTTACAGTGTTTCCAAACACACTGCAAGAAAAATGGGACATTTTAAGAGAATTAAAGAATTTACACAAAATGTTCTAACGAGGATTCACAATGCCCCAATTAGCTTGTGTTTCAAAATAGCCCCTCTCAAAGCATGTTCATATAGAGGGCCTTAGCTTTGCAGATTTTAGCTTGATGAAAATGTTGTGTGTGCAATGTTTGGAGGGAGCTTACATGATAGGAAAGTTCATAAAATGCACATAGAGACCAATAACCAATTACTAGTAATAGATATATAAGTAAGTAATTTATTTAAAAGTGAATATACATATAAATATTATTTTGATGATGGTTGTGCTATACAGGTCAAAATGGTATTGGCACATGTTTGTTTTGGGGGTGGGGTGGGGAACGCTTTTTAATTATGAGAAATATTATTTGTATTTTTTATTTGTGATATATTATGTTAACATACTCTTATTTACTATTAATTGGGATATAAATTTCATTTAATTTGAATTCACATCTCATCTAATAGTAGATAAAAGTATATCAATATAATATCTTATAAAAAATGAATATTTAAATAATACTACTCTTTAATTATATACTGGATTTTGATACAAAAAGCTCACGTGACATTAGTGACCAAGAAACCTCACATATTATGCGTGTTAAAACCACCGGAGAATAATTAATTGATGATATGTGAAGTTCTTGTGAAAGTTGTGTCTATGTAATTAGTATCACACAGCTTAATAATGGTTATACAATCACAGCTTATATTCTTCGCACTGCTAACTATTTGTTTATTAATTTATTGGATCCTGCTAATAATTTCACGATCCTATATATGTCTGAACAATATATATGCCTTACTTTGAGGTAGGCCTTCATATCGTAAATAATAATAATAATAGTAATAAATCACGTCGCATATATGGTGACCTCATAATAACATAATGATAAGTAATCACTTAATTATGTCTTGTATTACAATTAGCGGAAATGAAAAATAGTTGAGTGGATAAAATGACAGGTCGATTTTATCTTAAAACTCACCAAGGATTTATATATCTACTTCTACATTTTATATTAATAATCACTCTTGAAAAATTGTATAATTTTAGTATATTGAAAAATAAATATCTAGATCAACTATTAATATAAAATGAAAGGAAGTATTATAAAACCAAGGAGGAAATAAATGTTTCTCATGTTTTATATGAATTGTACTGAACATTATTATGTGAAAATGAACTAAGTCTTCCGACGTTATGTTATGAAATAAAACTCAAAAATGGATTTTTATAACACTAAGGAAAAAAAAAAAAAAAACTCACAAGAGCTTCTAGACAACTGCATAGGACTAAATTGCATTCACTCCTGTTCTTTTCCTTCGTGGCAAATTGGTATTAATTGAGTAAAGTTTATTTTGATTTCTGAAATTATATGTGTATTTTCATTTTAGTATTGGAATTAAAAAATATTAATTTAGTGTCTAAAGAAAAAAAAAAAGTAATTCAAATTGATTCTTTTGATAATTCAATTTAGTCCATACCTACTTTGCCATAAAGATCAATTTGGATAACATTTTGTGAATTCAACGACTTAATTGATACTTTATTAAATTTAGGGACTAAGATGAAATATATATATAATTTTAGATATCAAAATAACTTGACGTGATAGTGTAATAGTATATAAAAATAATTAAAATACTCAAAGGGATTTGCTTCTTATTATCATGTGGCTTCAGGTATTAGACTAGTGTATTATATTTGCTCATTTTGTTTTTTTCAGATACAAAGTGGTCACCAGTTGGCCAAAAGAAAATCTCTTTTGATAATCATATGTCTTTGCAAAGTCGGCAAGAAATTAAAAGCGTTTACTCCACAAATGAATATTCAAAAACGAAAAAGAAAACAGATATTTGCAAAGAAAGCTTGAATGTGTAACTTTGATATTGGAATATCATTAATCAATGTCTAGCATTAAATACTATATACATCATGTGACTAGTTTTAAGGGTCTCAGCCACGTCATCAACCAATCATATTTTTTAAATTTAAATAATTAGTATTTATATTTTACTCAACTTCAAATAATTTGACTCAAGCCATGTGAGATTTGCTATCCGAATAAAATACTCTTCAAATATTAACTTTTGTCATAATCAATCTTCTGTAAAATAATGTGACAATGCATACATGACATGATACATGATAATGCAATTTTACACTGTGAATCAATCAATGAGAATTAAATCAGAACAAACAGCCTTCTAACCTACTCTATTAACACCATGGTTTGTTCTTCAGCTCTCATTTAATAGTGCCACTGAACACGGTTTTGTCCAAGTTAGTTGTCCATTGTCATGTTGTCCAAGTCCTATATGAGCCAAAGATTCTTTTATTTCTCCAAGCACCACTCCTTTTTTTTATTTTAATTTGTCATCCATGTTCCATGGATTTGAGTTCCTTTGTCTCACTTCCTTTTTAATTTGCTCACACTGACACCACCCTATGCTAATAGCCAAAAAATCCTGTGTGTGTGTGATGATGCAACAGCCATAGCAGTATAGTAGAGAGTGCCTTTAACAAGAGAAATTAACTCTTCATGCTGACAATTGTACTTGACAATTTTCAGGCCACCTGAAAGAAGAAGGAGCCTTTTTAACTTTTCTTTTTTGTTGAAAACGCTTTTTGAGTTCATTATCTCTCTTGTGAAGTGTGTTTTTTCCCTTATCACTTTGATCCATAGTTGTTCAAGTGAAAAAAGGAAAAAAGGGTTGTTTTCATGAAGCAGAAAAGTAATATATAGGAGTTGGAAATGCAAATGGAATGAGTATCTTTTCTCTCTTTCTAGTAGGAAAAAAGAGGGGAAAGGTGGTTTGTGAAGCCTTTTGGGAATGAGCATTCCAAAAGAGTAAAGTTTTGAAGAGTTTTCAGAATTTGGCTTGGGACTTGAGGAGTGTTAGTTGCTGTTAAGTGCACCTACCAAGGGGGAAACAGAAAATAAGGGTAGTATGCCAACAGTGTGGTTCTCTTTGAAGAAGTCTCTACACTGTAAATCAGAGCCAACAGATGTTCATGAACCAAAATCAAGGAACCACTTGAGCACAATCTTGACCAAGAGGGCATCAGGGAGGTCAGGGTGTTCGAGGTCCATAGCAAATCTCAAGGATGTCATCCATGGAAGCAAGAGGCACACAGAGAAGCCACCTACTTGCAGCCCAAGATCCATAGGGAGCAGTGAGTTCCTCAACCCAATAACACATGAAGTTATCTTGAGCAACTCAAGGTGTGAGCTGAAAATCACTGGCTATGGAGGATTCCAAGAAGGGGTTGGCAGTGGTGGTGGTGGTGGTGGTGCTAGTGGTGGTAATAATGGTGGTGGAGCTGGTGGTGATTCAACCTTTGTGGGAACTTTAAGGCCTGGGACTCCTGGCCCTGGAGGGCACCCTACAATGCATTACTTTAACCCTTCTTTTAGGACTTCAACCACTCCACCAAGGAAATCTCCTTTGCTATTATCAGACAAAGAAGGGTCTGGCTTGCATGGTGTAGGACTTCATTCAAGCAAGAGGTTGTCTCTTGAGACAGATTCCAATGGTTCTTGCACTGTCACTTGTCACAAATGTGGAGAGCAATTTAGCAAATGGGAAGCTGCTGAAACTCACCATCTTTCCAAGCATGCTGGTAGGTAACCAAGTTTTTTTTTTTTTACCCTTCTGAGATATCTATTGTAATCTTATCTGATATTCATGATTTCCATCTTAAGTGGATGATGCCCACATCATAACCTATATCTATATAAGATATATCATTAAGTTTTTTTTTTCTTCTTTTTTAATGTTGTGGTAAGGAACCTTTTAAATTTACTTCTTCAGTTTGGGACAATCAAAACAATTTTCTTTTTTCATTACCTTTTGTTTAGAACTTCTCTTGGGATTCTCCACTATCTAAAGTTTTTTCCTCACTTTTCCCTGATTTGTTAAAAGTAATCAAAATTTACTGAGTGCTCAGTGACTTCAAGTTAGTTTGTTTCTATTTTTGACACTGTTTTCACATATTTAGTTTCACCTATTTGACTATTTCAAACTAAAAGCAAGTTTGTGTTTGAACAGTTACTGAACTTGTGGAAGGTGATTCATCAAGAAAAATAGTGGAGATAATATGCAGGACTAGCTGGCTGAAGTCTGAGAACCAATGTGGGAGAATTGAAAGAGTCTTGAAAGTACACAACATGCAGAAGACTCTAGCAAGGTTTGAAGAGCACAGGGAGATGGTAAAAATCAAAGCCAGCAAACTCCAAAAAAGCATCCAAGGTGCCTTGCTGATGGGAATGAGCTCTTGAGGTTCTATGGCACCACTGTTGCATGCTCTCTTGGCCTCAATGGCTCTTCCAGCCTATGTTTATCTGAGAAATGCTGTGTTTGTAGGATCATAAGAAATGGTTTTTCGGCCAAGAAGGAGCTCAAGGGTGGAATAGGTGTTTTCACCACTTCCACAAGTGGAAGGGCTTTTGAATCCATTGAGGTTTTTGACCATGACCCTTCACTAAGAAAGGCATTGATAGTGTGCAGGGTTATTGCTGGCAGGGTCCATAGGCCTCTGGAAAACATTCAGGAGATGGCAGGTCAAACAGGATTTGATTCATTGGCTGGGAAGGTTGGCCTTTATTCAAACATTGAAGAGCTTTATTTGCTCAATCCTAGAGCTCTTCTTCCTTGCTTTGTGGTAATTTGCAAACCCTGAAGCAAAAGAATCTAAGTTGAAAAAAAATGCCATTATTAATTTTGTAGCAGTATTTTTTGTGGATCCCCTTATTTTGGCCTTTCTATGGAATGGAGGTTCTTTGTCCATCTAGTGAATTTTGATTCCATTTCCAACTCAGCATGCTTCTTTGTTAATTGTATGAACTTCCTATTCATACATTTGTAACTTTTTTTTTAACGACATTGAAATTTTTCATCTGCCCAATGATAAAGTGCTTAGAGGTGAATATTGTACTAAGATAATGACATCAATCCAAGTCAGCTTGAGTAATTAATTATCCCTTTGACATTTCCCCTTGCTTTTAGAGTTATGGTCATTGCATAGCAGTAGTTGCTTGCAGATTACTATAATATTGTGTCCGTATTATATTATTAATTGATCCAAACAATATTGTCTATCTGGAAAGAGTAATAGTAACCAACCAGCTTGATAAAATTTGCTAATAATGTCAAATTGCATTGTGGTAGCAGAATCCTACTTGTGTATGCATTTAATTAAGTGGTACAGCCTAAGACGAATTATGAGAACTTAATTGGTTTAGTTTAATGCAAGAGATGATCAGATTCCATTTTAAGTGCTCATTAAATAACTTAAATTGACTGACCGCAAGTTATGATGATAGGTGAGTTATATTACTATAATCAGTTCCATTTTAATCAACACATATGTCCTGTTTTAGTGTGAAATCAGGCAATATGTTTGACCTTAGGCTTATAAATTAATGGACACATACTATGCCATAAACTGTGACAGCCCCTAGCAGTACCTTAAGCTAATAATGCGAAATGCCCCCATTTTTTTTTTTTTAACTTGAGTAAAGAAAACAAATTAAGAAAAAAATAAATAAGGGCATGTGATGTGGTCCTTCATGAATGACTATGGATCAAGTTAAGACAGTTGAATCCAAACATGAGGACAAATATTAGGAAGGATTTCACAGTTGAGGATATATTCTTTGTCTCTTCTCTTCTTCTATCCTGCTGTCAATGCTTTGATAATATTTTAATTGGCAGTTTTCTTTCATTGGATCTTATGGATCATCCTGAGGTAGCAAGAACAGCAACAGTTTAAGATAAGATCCAGGACCCATCTCATTTCTATCTACCCCTACATTTATTCATAAAAAAGCTTCTTAAATAAAGAAAATAAGGATAAATTTTTCAATTTAATAAAATACAAAATGATCTTAATCAATTTAATAATCTAAAAGTAGTTGCATTCTTAATCAAATGAAAAACACTTACTTTGATAGAGCTTGCTCTATATGTTCATATGCTGTCTCATACAGAAGTATATATGAGTATGAATGTGCAAGTTAATTGGCTACTTTAGGGGGGTCTTAAGTCCTAATGGCATGTAGTGTAACGTCTGTACAGCTTTCAACTTCTCATGGCACATGCATCTCATAAATGTGCATTAACCCTCATTGCATCACATCCCTTGTTTGGGGATGGATATCATTGAATGAATCTCCATTGGATATTTCAAAAAAATGCGACTAGGTGCGGTTGGCATGAGGCTCATAAATAGACTGCAACAAACACAGCCATGAGGAGCATTAACATCGATTCTCTGAGTTCTGACAGTGTTATGAACCATTTGTGGCTTCTCTATTAAATGTTTGATACAGACTTAACCAGTTGCTGATAGCAATGCAATGTTTTAAGGCTATGGAAAAAAGTAGTGTAACACGTCAAACACACCCAAGGGCTAAACCTCGGCTTACTCCTGCCATAATATTATTAGGGTAAATTACACTAGTTTTTTGGTTTGCTAAAATAACAACACCTCATCTATTTGTTTGCTAACATCTCCTCTAATCTAAATGAAAACAAATGGAGCGAATCACTGTTAACAAAAAGGATTTTAGTAAGTGGAGTTCATCCAAGCAAATAAAGCTTGCGGATAGAAAGAATTTACTGCAGATGGTAAGATATATTCATCTCCGACACTATTTCCCTTCCTTTAACTTTACTTTCTCTCAACCGAGCACCTCCTCCTTCCCAGGAGCTCTATTTCCTCTCGACGAGCTCTACTTTCTCCCAATTGAGATCCTTTTTTGTTAATAGTGATTAATTCTGTTTGTTTTCATTTAGATGAGGGAAGGTAAATCTAGGTGGATAAATAAAGGGGATGTTTGTTCAGAGCAAACTTAGAGGTGAGTGTAATCAACCCATATTATTATTACTTTCTTCATCCAACAATATTAGCCACCTTGAAAAATTGAAAGAAATTGATACATTAATTAACATATTAATATATCTAGCTATAAGTAATAAGAATTTGGCCTTCCGTACCACTTTACTTCTATTTAAAGTGACTCAAAAAGCCAAATTCATTTTCTATTGAGACAAAATTAAAACAGACCATAAGAATGCGTTTGGATGGAGCAATTATAAGGAAATGTAATTTTTGGAAGAATTTAAAATATATCATGATAAAATATCTTTTTTGAATATTAATTTAGAAGAAACTGAGAATCCAAAGGATTTTAAAGAGTGGTTTTATCTACCTAAAATAGAGGATTTTAATTTTACTTAGGAGAGAATTTTGGAAATCCCTACACACATAAGTAGACACTTTTCTCATTTTGATAAGTCTCACTTTTATTATATTCTATTATAGTTTCTTTAAATTTATGAGATTTTCATTTAATGTTATTTTTAATTCATTTTGTACATTTTAAATTTTTTAATATTCAATTTATATTACATGATGTTATATTTACATATCATTCCATTTTATTTATATAACAATTAAATTTTATAATTAAATTTAAAATATTTTGTGAATGAAATTTAAAATAATTTATGAAATATGAACTCATTATAATTGATTTTAGATCGGTTAAATTTTTATTATTAATAAAAAGTCTTGTTTTTAAATCAAATTACCTTATATTTTTCAAATAAAATATGTTAAAATCAAGATAATGTAATTACCTCACCCAAACAAAGTATTTTATAAATAAAGGAAATGTTATTATTTATCCAAATAAAATAATTTAAAAATTGAAAGAAATTTAACTGAAGTATTTTAATTTTTTAATATTTAAAATTTCCTTGTATTTTGAAAATACTTCATCCAAGCGTACACTAAGTCTCTGCTAGGTTGAGATTTTCTCTCCAACCTTCCTCTTAGTCAAACGCATGTTTGACCGCTGATAAAAAAGTCAGTAATTGGAAATCGAACCAACTTCTTCTTTGTGAGAAATTTTCGCATGTTTTTTAAGTACATTTAATGCATGTTTCATAAGCATACACAACCCCTTATTTTGATTTGTGTTTTAAAGTTATATAAAAATCCTAAAATGAATGGCTGTAGATGCTTGTGATGTGCTTCAGAAGTACAGACGAATTTCTCATTGTTCGTGGTTCAATTAGTAAAATGAGTAGTCAAATTTTGATTAATCATAGTTGAACAAAAAAATAGACTTAAACTAAAAGCATGGCCAGTTTTAAAAACATTGCTGAATAGTTTGAATTACTATCTTGACTTGTCATACTGAACTTGAATTCCAATAACAAAATCAGCTCAATAAAAATACAGAGATTATTCACAACGGCCTACTAAGAAAATTATGCAGGGAGTTAGTTGAAGCAATTATAATTCAGCAACACTTAGTTATATGTATCTTTCAAGGTGATTACTTTTAAGCTTGGTACTTTGAAAACTTTTATCAAATCGTTTTCAAATTTTAATTAATCTCAGGTGTGTAATTTTGGCTCCCATTATAGACTAAAACTCTATTTTTGGAAGTACAATACAAGTAGGTCATAGTATTAGTTCAGGATCAAGAGGTTTGTCCCTGGTAGCCTCTTGGTTACCCTGCATTTAGCACAAACTCAAGTTGGACCGACCAACATTTAAGTTTGTTGAGTCAGATAAGATGCAATTATAAGATCCTGGTGTTCTTGAACTCAGCAACCCCTTCTGGTTGGTGTCATTGCCACTGATCACGCTTGAAAATTTTGGGACCAGGCCTCCATAATTGACATTAATGATGATGGCTCTGAATTCTTGTAAGAAGGTTAAGAGCAAGTAACATATGAGCAAGACTCGTACCAAATTCCTTATATTCATTTAAACCAATTCTCAGATCAAATAATGAAATGTAAATATGTTTTCAGGAATTACTAATTTATTATTGTGAAAAAAAATATAGAAGTTCACTACTTAGAAAATGTTTGGTCATAATTTCTAGGAAATAATCACTGCTTGCTTTTGTGATTATAAGCTGTCTTGAACTCAAAATAAGGTTATTCAAACACAGCTTTAAAGTCATGTACAATAGCATTGAAAGACTATTGGCTAATAGGAGGTAAATAACCATAGTCTAGGCAACACATAATTGTCTCATGGATTATATCTTCAAGGCCATGCTTGTAGCTAAAATCCAGATCTTTTAACTTCTTTGAGGAAATCTCTGAAGGAACTTTATCATAATTTTTCTCAGCAATCCTGCATATAAATGTGCATAAGAATTACATAAACACTTAAAAAAAATCAGTTCAGAACTGAGTCAACCTATAGAAGGGGAGAACATTACCATTTCATATTTGAGTGAGAATACTCTTTGGCAAGAAGATTGACCAACTTGGACAATGGACAACTTAGGCTGCTGCATATGAATCTACCTTCTGCTTTGGGATGCTCCATTAGGAATATGTGAGCACTGCATATATCTTCAATGTGAACTAAAGCAATTGACCCCATTCTTGAATTTACAGCTGATAATATCTTGCAATACTCAGTTTCACCTACATTTAAGATCAATATGGTCAAGCATGGTCACAAGATAAATAACTTGGATATAAACTCAAAGTCAAATTCAAGTATAAAAGTGTCATGCTGTATATTTAATGATGCACAACAGCGCAAAGAAATTCAATGTTTTTGGAGAAGTTGGTATGATAGATACTTTATCAAGAAATTTGCAGTAAGAAAATTCAAAATGTTCAATTTAATGCATGTCAATTTTTCAACATGGCTTTCACTTATAGACATACAAAAAGGTCAATGATTGAAGTTCTGAGAAACACAGTAATAGATCGTTGAATTTATTTCTTTGCACAAATTATCTTAAAAACTAGGAGAATCTTCATACTTAGATATGATTTTTAAATGTCTCTGGATGAATTAAAAACCATATAGATGGATGGTAAAATAACCTGTTATTGGTGACAGTAAAACTTTAACACTTGATGGTACACTAGCCGTGAAGAATGGGCCTGCAACAGTGGTTGTTATGACTGACACAAGATCAATGCCATTCTCTTTTGCAAATTTAAATGCTGCTCCTTCAGTTAGAAGCTTTGAAAGAGCATAAATCTGACACATGGAAAAAACACTCAATGACATGGTCATTTTGGTACAATGCAAACAAGCTAGGGAAAGCATATATACTTACCCATCCACTTGCTTGTGTGTTCCACACATAATCAGCTTGTATTTGGCAAGATTCATCAACAATAGGCTTCCACTTCCCATCACTGTCCTTGGCAGTAATGGTGCTGATGGAAGATGTGAAAACAACCCTTTTCACAGAATTGGACTTCAAGCATGAATTGAGAAGGTTTATGGTTCCTTTGATTGCAGGATCAATGATATTTGCTTGAACATAGGCCTCTGCAGGTTCAATGCAGGGAACAACTCTCATACCATTCCACAAAAATGTCAAAAGGGCCCGTTTGGTTTGCATTTTCTATGTTTTTGTGAAAAAATAATAAAAACAGGAAATGAAAACACATGATTTTATTGTTTTCATTATTTCGTTCACAAAATTCTGAAGCGTTTCAAGTTTCATTGAAAGGGGAAAAAAATTTGCTCATGGCATTACCAATGTTTTCTTTGTCATAAACATTGAATTCCATTGAAGCTGCAACATGAAAAACACCATCACAGCCTTTTACAGCCTCATCGAAGCTTCCTTCTTCGTGCAAATCTGCTTTGAAAAATCTCAATCGGTCACCTCCTGACCACAATGACATTAGGTGTAATGACTTCTCTGTTACATTAAAAGGAGAAACATTCATAGATAATCATTAATTGAGGCAATCTTATATCAGACAAAGTTCAACATAGATTGAATTAACATACAGTTCATATAGGAAAGACATTGTGTTGAATTTCATTACTCCATCAAATAGAAGTAGATCATGAATTATAATCAGTCTCTCTTATCACCCATGTTATTGGAATACCTTTCCACAATTCTATTAAACTTAGGCTAATCATCCTGTTGTTAGAAGAGATCAAATTTTGTACATAAAGATGGAGGTACAAGTCTTGTTGATTGTGTTATTATTCTTCTTTATTGAGTTTCCATCTAATAAGTGAATTCAGTTTTCTATTCAAAAGAAAGATCTCTCCACAAAAAATATCCTCAGAATCAGGTACAGCTCTTTGATTAGAACGATACGTCTACAACAGCTCTTTTGATTTTTATTTTTGATGCCAATACGTCTACATTAGATCAAAGCATCATAAACTATACTTAATGGCGGCAAATATTATGTCAATCACAACATGCACTATCATGGTCATGAAACTATCACTTGAAGTATTTATATATAGTGGGGTGTCATTGATGTAGAACAATTGTCAAGGGGTAAACAGTGATGAAACAGAGATGTAGAACATGTTCCAAGTCTTTTTACACCCTCATGCTTCATCCGCACTGCATATACATAGTTCATGTTTTTATTTAAGCATTTAATTTTTATACATTGATAATATAAAAAAGTTTTACATTGTTATCCAATTAAATAATTTCATTTGGATGACCTTTTAAATAATGGGTGTGAAATTCAATTACTTTGCTAATTTGACAATAATAGGATTAGATGATAATGTAATCAATACATAGAAATTAAACTTTTTTTAGTAACAACAATAATAATAATAATCTGGCAGAAGAGATCACATGAATAGACCACATAATAGATCAATTAGATCATATGGCTTGATGGAATCATAGGAATGTATGCAGGACCACTATTCCTAGATCACGAGTGTCGACCAATGTATTTGGCTCCTTCAAAGTGTGGTGCCATTCTCCTATTCTAATTCTACACCTTGGAATATCAATAAATGCCCATTGAATTGTTTCATTCGTATTTTGAGTAAAATAAAGAGAAAGAAATATCATCATTTTTGTTGTGGTCCATCAAAGAAATATCACTGATATGGTCATTTTTTTTTTTTTTGGACAACCCCATTTTCTTTCAACTTTTTGGGAAATCGTTTTGGGGAGACTGGCATCCACAACAGCCCAAAGCATGAGGCCACAACTCCGGACCTCAGTTCTAGTGTTATTCACAGACGAGAAACGTATGTCTTTCTCAAACGCTGCAACATGAATGATCAAAGGTTGATTTCCCATACAAATAAATTAAAGTTAATTTCGAGCAAAGAGCTCATAAGAAACAAGTCTTGAAGCATCCAACTTATTTTTAAGATATCCCTCGGAGTTTCAAGACTAAACTAATTTCAACTTTTAAAGCAATTAATGTCAACTATTCACTGGTTGAATTTTCGTAAAATTTGTTGATACTATTAATCAGATATGATATTTGAAATGGATTAAAAAAAGTGAGAAATGATCACTTTTTCCCCATATTCACAAACTTCAAGATGTGCCAGCTATGGAATTTGAAACTCTATATTTAATTGTTAAGAGGTACTATATATTTTTAGAGTTTTGCTATACCCTCCCATCAATCAGCCTACAAATCCTCCTAATACTAAAACAAGTAAAGAAATAAACGTAATCAATATCTTGAAAATTTAAAAAGTGAGTCTTTCTTACTTTATTTAACATTTAAGAAGATTTGTAGATATTTTATAGTAGCAGGATTTGGTATTATTCATATTTTTATAAAGTTTAGAATTATTCGTGTCGCATGTTACAGTAGTCTATCCTTTCTTTGAAGCACTAGAGAGTTCAATCTAGATTTTCCACCGATAATAGATCATTGCTACTTGCCAAGTTATACACTTTTTCTAGCTTGTCCTTCTTTCCTTCGGTGCCCTCCCTATACCTCACTCCAAAAATAAAAAAAAAATTTCAATGTGAATATGCAACTATATCCAACGGATCCAATCATGATCGAGTAATGAGATACTATAAAGGCATAACTTTTCCAACACCAGTTACTTAATATCGAGTGCTTGAAACTAGAAGAATGAGTGTATATCTTTCACTCCAATCGACCATGTTAAGTCCAATTTATTTATTTAATTTATTTTTCCATGTGCATTCAAATTGTCATTAATGAGAAAAATTACTTAGAAAATGGCTACAAAAATTAGGTTGTACACCAAGTATCTATGACTTCAAGGAACTAGCTTGCTACAAATTAATACCTCCACATGACTTTACTTGCTTGCTTAATTTCTTTGATTCCAATCCTTTCTCACTTGTAATAAGTCTTCAAGTAACAACAAAAAGGGAAAGAGTGTTAAAAGAATTGAAATCAAAAGGTTACTAACCAGGATCTCTGACAGTGGCATGAACAGTGCACCCTCTTTCAAGAAGAGCCTCCACAAGCCATGAACCAATATACCCTGTGGCCCCAGTGACACAGTATGTTCTTGAAGAAGAAGCAACAGCTTGGCCTTTGCTCTTCATCACCATCTCATCAAGTGCTTCCTCCATTGCCCTTCTTTACTCTCAGCTCAACCAACAAAGCAACATGCCAATATAAACTAATAATAAACCACCCTTTATGGAACCCCTTTTAAATTATGAATGGCCTATCATATAGATGTGGCTAATTGTTTCCAATTTTTTTTGTTTCTTTTAACAATAATGGATTCTCTCTTGGGTAAAGCATATGGAATATTTGTTATATTATATAGTGATTGGCGTGCCATCGAGCACGCACGTAGGCATGTGCTATAAATTTATTAGTAGAGTCTAATGACTTTTGAAACGTTTGTTGGTGCTTGGCTTTTTTTATGGTAAGTGATATAGATAGCCATATAGGACATGAAACAAATTGTGGCCTCGTTAATTATTTTTAGTTTTGTATGCAATGCATGGTTGCCAATTGTTCTTAGTTGACTACATGCATGTGTATAGGTCCAGGACATTCTCGGGACTGTTGAATGTTTGATTTGGTGACACAATGGTATCTGGTTCCCGGATTTCTTAGCTGATTCAGCTGCACAATTCCGGATTATGATACAACATCACTTGCAAATTAAAGTTGATTCCTCTTGTTTTCTTCATGAATATGATGAGGTTTTGCTATAGGGCACGGTTAAAAAACTCCGTGAAAAACAGTGAAGATGTTTGCCATCTCCTTTTTAGAGGGGCCAAGTTTGATTGATAGGACAAATTGTGGGAGAAGAACTAGAATCATGGAGGTGTTAACCTAAATATAATTTTGCCAACTCATTCATACAGTAGTTCCGTACCGAGTCCTTCGTGCTATTCATCTCTATCCTTTATTTATTTCTTTATTTTGACACAAAAATATAATAGGATATCATATTGTTATAGATTTATATGTTTCTTCGATATCATTATAAAATTTAAAGATATTTAGCTTTTAATTATTTATAACTAAAAATGTGTCACATGTTCCACTAATTCAATTTATTAAATTATAAAAAATAAAATAATCAATTACTACTTTTGCAGATGAAAAAGCCAAAGAATTATAACAATTTATGATCAAGACCCTTTGCAATTTTTTTTTCAATAACTGCCGAGGATTTTGATACATTTTAGTTAAATTCTGGTAAAAAATGGAGACTAATAATCAATATGTGGTATATATATATATATATATATATATATATATATATATATTGCAACTTTCATTTTAGATTTGGAAAGGCAGAAAATGAGTAGTTTGCTATGTAGATAGCAACTTTTCGATTGAGATATGAGGTCAGAATAATACTGTAGTATGAGCATGCGTAGGGATTTTCTAAATAATGAATAGTATTGACCTGTTCATGGTATATAATGACAAAGTTGTACAAGAATATTCTACCAATTAATCTTTCATACATAGCTTTCATGTGACAACTTGAAGTCAGAGGAATCCAAATGACATGAGCTGGGTCTAAGGCAATGGAAAGGTCCCAGTAATGTAACTCACTTGGGGTGCTTACCAGTCAGCATGCCATTGATGTTCTAGCAACTAGCAAGAGGTTGAATAAAGGGATGTCAATAATTTTGTATCTAGCACGTCCTGTCATGCAAGTGTTCATTAGGCTGGAAGCATTGACAATTCCCAATTTCACCATACCATTTGCTGAAATTTATCCTATGTTAATTTAGAAGAAGAATGAAAGTAGTAAGAATTGAACTCTAAACTAAACGTACATGTTTTAATATTATATTATGAAAAATTTCTCTAAGCTCAAATTATTGGATGCAAGTATATTAATGGTCTTATATCTACCGTCATTAGCCTAGTTAACAGCTGCCAAATCCCAAAGGGGAGAGTATTGCTTTTCAGAATTCAGTGTAGTAATATTGATATGAAATTTCTAACCCCGGGGATGTGACGTAATCAGCAGTTTGTGCACGATTTTATTTTAGGTGAACTCGAGGTATGTTGGAAAAATTAATTGAAACAACACAAATAAAATGAAATAAAAAAAATAAATTCACATAATATAAATTATTAATCGCAAAAATTATAAAGCTAAATATGACAAATAAATAGCACAATCAAAATATAAATTAAAATGAATAGAGTTGCTTATTGATTATTGGCTGTTAACTATTAAGTTTAAGAGGATTTGCCATCATAAATTAATCACTCTGTATACCTTTTAACTAATACTCTCCAGGATACAATAATCACTTCTCACTAACTCTGCATTTGAATTAGTGAGGTCACAAGAACAACTTACAAGGATTGCTCAAGGTAACTATGCAAATAAAATAAAAATTTTATGTGTTAATATAAAATATTGTGTATAGACAATATAATTTTTCTTCATATTCTACCCCTCTACTTGTTTAACCTCATTGCTTTATATAGAAGTGATTTGTGACATCTACAGTCCATAAAACGTGCAGAGTGTTAATGCCCAACGATTTAGTAATTTAATAAAATTAAAACCCATACTACACAAGTGAAAATGGGTTGGCAATCTTTAAATGAAATGTAATAGAAACACGTGGATTAACATAAACAATTTTTATGAATATAAATGAACTTTCCAATAATAATAATAATACCAACTTTGAAATATAAAATAGTAAATAAAGTACAACAAGGTATCTTCTTGACATAAAGCTCATAAATATGAATTTTATCTTTCATCATAAAACTTTCTTCATGCACATCGTGAACAATCTAACTTCTAATTAGATATTTAAAAGTTGATTAACTACCAATTTGTTACCTTTAAGCACAATTTGTTAAAGAGATTGCGAAATTAACATTATACTTGATCAGTCATTGGCAGCCATGGAAGGAGTCGCATGTCCTTGGTGATGTGAAGGGTTTAGGGGTTGAAAACAAAGGGATAAAAAGTTTAGGATACTTATTTTTCTTTGTATAATCGTTTGGAAAAGCTCGAGACTCACAAGAGTGGAGCAAAATAGTGCAGGTAACATTGCAAAGATTTGACACCTACACGGTAACATTATGAATTATTAACCGCAAACTACCACCCAATAATAGTATCGATTTGGGCCATGATAAACACGTGTCACTGAAATCCACCGAATCATGTATGCATCAAACCATCATGCCAGATATCCCACCTCTAAGAAAAAGGCTCAGACCAGAACCTCCATAAGTGCCAGCGCTGTACCCTCCCACGTGTCCATCTTGAATCAGTATTCATTAATCATTTCAGGTTCACAATCATAGATGCTGGAAATCCCACCAAAGTAAAGACACGAAATAGAAACATGCAACATGGATGTATGGAATCAGGAATACCATATCCCATCTACCTTTCAAAACTGGGATTTTGCCATTTCACTCTGCAATTTTCATGTTAATGGACAAAATATGTTGAATGAAGTTACAACGTACCTTTTTTTCTAATACTGTAAAATTCCGGTAGAGATTGCTCTCGCAATTTTGGATAATGGAGCATTTACAATTACTGCCCTTCCAAATAAATGTGTTCTGCGAAAAATTCTGAATAATGGAGTATTTTATTAGTTGTGTTATTTATATTCATAAAATAAATGGGTATCAACTCACACCTCATTCATCATTAGATGTGAATCGTCAATAGGGTTCACATCTCATTTAATAGTGGATGAAGTGTAAGTTAATACAATGTCTCACATTTCATAAGTACAAATAATTTTTTTTTATAATTACTTCCTTCCCAATAAATGTGTTTCCTAAAAAGTGATTTTGCATCCTCATTCTTATGAGAGATTAAGTTGGTCATCACTCGTCCAAATTCTTACGAGAAATTGGTTACCACTCGTTCAATAACTCGTTGATAGTTACAAAATACTTTTAGTATAGTATTTTATTGTCCAGGTGATTTTCATTCTAAATATTTTACCATGTATTACAATTTCCACCTAAGTTGAATAACTAAGCATGTGTTACTAAGAAAAAATGTTAATATAGGTTTTATCATGGTTCCTACACATGACATGATCTCAACTAATATTTTTATAATATTTACATATTTTTAACTTTAAATTATACTTTAAATAGTTAATACATTACCATTATAGATTCACTTTAACTGGAGATTATACTATCATTACTCTTTCCTAACAGGGCATCTAACCATAGCATGTATCCACTTTAGCATGAAACTAGTTATTACATTCGTAAACAGAACCAAATGGGGTATACTTCTATTTGATTGGAGTGGACAATTAGAAGCATTCCTGGTTGAATGAGTCATTGGAAAGGAAACAATCATTCTTTAACAAAAGAGATGTTCTATTCTTGAACGTGATGAACATACCTATAAGCAACTTTTTAGGGTAGAGTCACAAACAATTTCTCTTCAGAGAAAAGTCAATTGCACAAAGTCAAGAACCAACAGATATAAAACAAATCTCAGGTTTTCTGTATAGAGAACAACAGAGAGACCAAAAAAAAATTATACATTAAATAATGACAAGATAAAGATCAGAAGTACAACTATTGTTACATCACTAGTGAAGGCGTGAATTCAACCAGCAAAACTAGGTAGCAGCAACTTCAGTTTTTTTACCTTCTTCCTTCACTTTCTTCCAATTCTCTGCACTATCAATTATCTCTCCTGTTTTTATAAGGTAGCGGACTCTTTTACCATCTTCAAGGACTTTATGACCCACGCGACTCGCAACATTCTGATCCTTGGAGTACAACATCACATTTGAGCTGTGGATAGGACCTTCAATCTGGAATTGAAGAAAAAAATTTCTCATGAGTATTAGAAGATGAAGATACACACGAACAAATTGCATGAACATGTTTCTAGTTAATATGCCAAAGCATACTCCAACATTTAAACAAACTATAAGATAGAAGTTCACGTAAGTTTTATTATGTATCCTTAAGGAACACCTTAATTAAGTTCATCTAAACAATTACTCTGAATATACATAATAACCAATGAATGAGATGTCAACAAGACTTAAGACATATCCATGTTTTTCTAATCTAAATGAATAAACAGTCATCTTTCATATCCTGAAGAACATGCAAAAGTATAAGAGAATTGAAAACAACCTTAATAATTTGTCCCGGTTCCCCCTCTTCTCTACTCTTCATATGCTTCGTCTTCAAATTAATGTCTTTCACTATGACACTACTGTTGTGCTTGAAGACCCTGGTAATCTCCCCAACTTTACCCTTTTCATGTCCAGATATGACTTTTACTGTATCTCCAACCTTAACATGCATTTTGTGCAAGATAGGAAGACTGTTTGGTTTACATTTCTTTCGCTCCCATCGCTTAAGCTGCCAGAGGAGAGACAGAAAAATATTACGCAAGACATTTATTAAGGCCAGCTAGACAATATATTCAAATTGACCCATAATTTTTCCCTTTTTATGCTGTTCAAATAATTTACTAGAGAAGATTTAAGGTTTGTTCTGTTTTCATTTTATTTAGAACATGAAAAGCTTTTATGCTCCATTGTATTATTGTAATTTGAAGGCATAGAGTTTAAAGGGATTCAGTGTTAAGTTCTATATAGTAAGTTCTATATAGTATACAGCATTAGTAAATGAGAAAGCTCCACATCACTGAAGCAGCTATGGCATTACACTTGTGTCTTGAACAGGTTTCTTAACATGAGGCAAAACATAGTTCGCAGTTACGGTAAAACTCTATATATGAACTATGGATCAAGTTTATATGAAAATGAAATAAATACTTTTCTTCTTGCATTGACTGCAACGAGTCAGATTTTGGTCTAGGCGTTAGACAAATATTTTTAATCAAGTACAAACAAATAATGAACTGCTAATGACTGCAACAATACATGCTCTGCTGCATCTCCCCATCCTTAACTTTTTGGTCCATTTAGATTTCAATTTAAGAAAATCAGAAAAGAATAATCAAATTAAGCATGGCTGAGGCAAGATTCTTATACTTACCCTCATTACAATAAGACATTGCTTCTCTGTTGACTTACTCTGCATGTGACAACATAAAACAATACTAAATTAGTCAACTAAAGTTTTCAGTACTGCGCTTATGGTGAATTTAGTCACAATGTTGATGACATAAAGATGTTTTGCGGCTAGTCTGGATGTCCACGATGAAATTGGAAGATACAGTCTGACAAAATATTAGTGTAGTTGTTATTTTCCATGAAACATACCCATTTTTTCAACTCACAACAAAATGATGACCAACAGAAATTAAAAGAACCTAGAAATTTGCACAATGATCAAAACGGTTTCTCAACAGTTAAAATTGTTAAGAAATAGGAAACTTAAAGGTTGGCTGAGCCAATTCCTAACTTGAAAAGCACAACAGCCAGGCACTGAGAAAATGAACATAGTACATTAAGAATTACTTGATTCTCTATCATAAAATATAATACAAGCAAAATGGTTGCCAAAGATAGACGAGCCTAATCACAAATCATTCGGTGACACAAATTGCAACAGATATGAGCATCAATCAATAGTCTTTATGCTTTTCTCATAGCCTTCCCCCACATCAAGTAGCTTAAACCAGAAAACATATATTGCAACACCAATCAAACTTCTTTTTTCCATAAAGGCTTAGTTCACATCCATTATCATCATTACCAATTATCCTGAAGAGGCCCAAAATAACAGATTCATGTCAAATACAACAGTTATCTAACGGATAGGGATATTCATCATGCCCTACAAAACCAATATATGTACTTGAAAAAGACGTAAAATTCGAGCCATTGATGAGGGCAATGTACGTTAAATCAAAAGAGCCAGCCAAATTAAGTTGAAAAGAAACCCGAGTATGAATTCAAAGCACACAACTTGAATATTTTAGGCCACCAATTATACAAAACAAAATTTTAACATTTTCACGGGAAAGAAAATGGAAGATGTTAATATAGATTCGAGTTTATGGTGGCACCATCTCAACTAGAGCTTTTATAATATCTTTATATTTATAACTTTAAATTATGTTTGAAATGGTTGATATGTTGCCGTGTATAGGGTTCACTGTGAACCTGAGACTATAGTATCACTACTCAGAAAATTGGCAAAACAAAACCAAAAAAAAAAAAAGAAATTGTAGTAGCTATATCAATGAGTTTGGAAACTAATATAATGGGAAACAAGGGAATCTGCTAAAGACCCATTTCGCAAAACGGATAAAGGAATCATGCGGAATGATCAAAATTGAAACTTGGATTGAAACTTTAGTAATTTGAGAAATGAATTGAGAAGAGAAGATGAATGGGGGCAGCGTACCAAAGGAGGCGAGAGAGTAATGGGAGAGAGACGCTGTCCGAAGAAGGAGTTAGAGGAGAGTGAGAGTGACGTCATCGAGCTCTGAAGAGCAGCCATAGCTGCTGCTGCCATTGCTACTCTGCTTAATGTTTGCTTCTTCTTCTTCTTCTTCTTCTTTGTTGTGCTTCTGATAACGATAATGGATAATGTGCAGTGTGAAAGCTGAAGAGCAGAGGGAGTAAGAGAAAGAATGCAATATCAAATGATACGACGACGTTTCATTTGTGATCTTTTATTTTTTTTTTTTGGGTGGTTTCATTTTTTTTGTTTGGGTCGGGTCTGGTTTCATTTGTGATCTGAAAATGGATCGTGGGCATTTCAATAGGGGCCTCTTTTCTGTCTAGCTTAAGCCCAAATTATGACCCTATTCAGAAAGTGATCCAATTCTGTGTTTGGTATTTCAGAAATTATATTCATTGGTAGGAGACTAGAACTAAGAATCTCATGGATATACTACCCAAACCCTCATCATTAGATCAATCCTAATGGCTTGAAAGTGATCCAATTCTTCTTGTTCTATTTTTAATTTTTTTTTTTTGGTAAAGACCCCAAGAAAATAAGTGGAGGTTCAAATTTGTGACTTTATAAGTACCAAGACCCTGTCATTCGACCAACCCGTAAGGGTTTCTTCTTGTTTTACTTGGTTTTATTAGTAATTAGTAAGATTTTGAAATTAATGATTTTTTCCAAAAAAAATAAAAAGAAAAAGAGACAGAAAGAGTAAGATTTGAAATAGTTTTGGCCTTATATTAGGCTATTCGAAGGGAAATTATTTTTGACATAGGGTTTGAGGGAAGGATTACCAATAATATGGAATTGGAGAAAAAATTACATTGATATGGGATTAAAATCTCACTTTGTGCGAGATTTCAATATGGAGTGTCCTGTATTCACTTTTGCATATTTTGTTTGCACCTAAACCAACCTTTTATATGCATCATCTTCAAAATTTGCACACTTTTGTATCTTTTATTTTGGGTGAATAAATCAGATATCACTCTTCATGTTTAATTATATAAAGACAAAATATTCATTTTAATCCCTCTAAAATTTTATATCGAATAAATTGATTCCTGAAAAAAAAATAAAAAATATTTTGAAATTAGTCCCTAAAAAAATCACAAATTGTATTGATTCCCTAAAAAAAAACTCCCAAATTATAGGGGCTAATTTGTCTAATTATTTAGTTTTGCAAAGACCAATTTGGAAGGCTTATTTTTCAAGGGCCAATTTGCCTAACTTGAAATTTTAGAAAAACTAAAATGAGGGTTTTGTGTTACATATAAAACACTTAATCCCATTTTTATTTTGAAATGACACCATGCTCCCAAACATAGATAGATGCCACTAAAGGTTGTGAGGTTCACTTAACCATGGTTAACACACCTTACTTAATCATGGGTTCACACTAATTTTTTTTTTAACAAAGGTATTAAGACTAAATTCTTCCTAGGAATATAACTGAAACCTGAGAGTTTAACATTAGACCACTCACTTAACCTGAAATAACCACAACCACTAGATTATAAGTTGAACCGCCACTAAATTTGGTTCTCTTTGCTTTGTGTTTCTATGATGAACATGTCATTATTTGGAACGAATTAGGTAACTATATTGAATAGAATCAAGTTCATTTCTTTGATGACTTCAAGTCATTAGTAAATTTGTTTAATTGGGCACCTTATGAGTTGGGTTGCTCCATGGCTGGTGCGAAATTGTAATTGTCAAATATTTTATTTTACTTTTCAATATCTACGTTTGCGTGAGTTTTTGGATTATAAAAATTGAAGATTGTTTGCTTTTATAAATCTCGCTTTGTGTGATTTTTAAAACCCATGTTATTATAATTTTTTCACAAATATCATATTATTATACATCTAGTACTCAAATATCATATTAAAAAAATTGAACCCTATTCCAATCTAACTAAATTGGTCATCTAATAGGATAAGATATGGTGTATACCATAAATCTTGCATATTACACTAGTTATTCATGGAATGGAAATATTACCATTAAAGACACGTTTGGTGGGATTTATTTTGGAGAATACAATAACTTATTTTACAAAAAATTATCTTAGAGAACTTTTGATTACTAGCTGTTTTGAATCTCAAAATAAATTAATCCGAAAATTACATTAAATCAAATCTTAACTAGAAATTAACCATGTCTTCCTTTCTTGAACCATACTTGTTCAAGAATTGAGATTTTATCATCTTTTGTCAGTGATAATTGAAGGATTCATTTGTGAATCACTTGAACCGAGTCATGTTAAAATTAGTTCTAGTATGTAGATTTTTAATGTAATGTGAAAACCCTGAAAGGAAAACCGAGAAAAAAAAAAAAAGGAAAGGAAAGAAATGATGAGAGCATGGAAGGTAACTTCCTCTTCTATCACTTCAATTTCAGTCATGCAAGTATTAATATACAAATTTTTTTGATTGTCATTTCTGCAAGACAGCCAGAACTTAGGTAAGAGAAGGAATAAAAAAGAAAGGAAAGAAGAAAAAAAAGTGAGACAGAATTACAGAAGATGATGCCAGGCATCATTATAATCACCCAGGACTCATGTCTAGCTAAGACCATAATTATATATCCAAAGGCTAAAAACCAAAAATGAAAATGTGACAAAAACAAAATGTGTGAATGCAAAACCATATTCTACAAATCATACATGTCAGCTGCACTATCTATAGACTCATCTCTCCTGTGGTCAGCAATAGTAACCTTGGTGTCTGGATGATCAACATCAATGGAAACTTCATCTGCTGTGGCTGACAAGGACTTCTTGTGATGATGATTCCTATGGTGCCTTGACTTAAGGACCCTTGTCAACACTTGCACTATGTCCCTCATGGAAGGGCGCTTCCTTGGGGCGCGGTTGATGCATTTGTAGGCAAGGGCTGCCACTTCATTGAGCTCTTGGAAATCACATTTTCCCTCTAGCCTTGAATCAACAATCTCCTCCCAACCAACTTTTCCCTCGGTGTTCATTGCTGCCTACTCATCCATCAATAGCATTCATTAGGATAAGAAATGAATTATGCATAATGTGTTAATACAACAACTATTGTGGATTTGACATCAATCTAGTCCCTCAATGGTTAAAATAGACATCAATTTAGTCCTCCAATATTCAGACATTAGTTTTGTCCTTAAGTTGATGCTTATTACCAAACTGATGTAAAGAATTTTTGAAGGATCAATTTGATGTCCGCTATATATTTCAAGGAGCAACTAAACGCTTTACTATTAACTTCTTGTTAGTAGCAATGACCTTTTTGATATGCATTATATATCACCAAAAACCAACAAGAGAGAGATCTTACAAGCTCAACATATTCCATAAGACCCTGCTGAGGATTTCTACCAGCTATGAGTTCGAAGAGCAATACGCCGAAACTGTATACATCACTTTTCTTAGTGAATGTCCCTGAAGATATGTACTCAGGGTCAAGGTAACCAAAGGTACCCCAATAGCTGCCTGTTTATCCACCACCTCTTCTCTTGAAAGTCCAAAATCAGCAACCTGTTTGATTCAGAATTGATAACAACAGCAAAGTAAGAAGCATCCTAACTAACAATAAATGACTAAATGAAATACATGTAGTCATTCAGCATTATCTTAGATTATATAGATTGAACATATAGAGGAGAGGGAGAAATGAGTCATAAGAGGTGGATATAGAGATCATCCTTAGCCAGAAAAGTCATTTTACTTTTTATTAACTACCTTTATGTGATAAAGGTGATGATTAACAAGGACATACCCTGGCTCTCATGGACTGGTCCAACAGTATATTGGAAGACTTTATATCTCTATGGATTACAGGAGGAACTGCCTGAAGAAACAACAAGTATAGTTATAACTAAATATACAAAGCAGAATTATCTTAGTGAAGATCACGTGGATACTTACTCCATCATGAAGATACTCCAAGCCTCTTGCCACATCTAAAGCTATATGAACCCTCAAATCCCAGCCCAGAGTCCCATTCTCTTTGCCTGAATATAGAGACAAGAAAAGTATTTGTTTCCTTTATTATTGCTTATGCCCAAGGTCACATCTCTTGCATACAGGACATGATCATAAGTGCCTTCCTTCTAAGGTAGGATTCCAGCAGAGGAATGTGGGGATTATGAGTAGAATCTAGTCATGGCTTATAGGGGAACTTACAGGAAGAAAAAGGAAAAGGTTTGATAAATTGCTTTCAAGTCTAGAAAAGTTTGCATTACACAGAAAAAATAGATTTTCACAAAATTTGTTTGTAACTGTGGATGTAGAAAATTACAAAACTTCGAACTTGTGTTAGGATATACATATTTCCATGAACTAAATTCAGCCACATAATAGGTAAGGCAGTAAGGAAAACAGTATATGCATTAATCTACACCACAGTTTTTTTTTTTTTTTTTCCCCATCAAAACTTATAAAATGAGGGGTGTGGTTTCAGGGGATGCTGCTTTCGTTAACCTTGAAGTCCATAAAAGCTAACATAAAATCGCTGATCACTCCGAAAGAGTCTTAAACAGTTGGATAATGGTAAGGCAAAGCCTCAACTACTTGAATCACTAGATTCAAACATGCCAGATGAGAATTCAACAAGCTTTGATAGTTGCCAACCAGAGTAATTAATGCAATCCATTGTGCTGCCCCAGGTGGCATGAGTATCATAGGGAAGAATTTAAGTAGATAAGCTAACTTACTATACAAGTGGGAAGCCAAGCTGCCTTTACTCATGTATACATATACAAGCATATGTTGCGCCTTTTCTGCACAGTATCCAATCAAATTGACCAGGTTTCTGTGGTGTAACCTTCCCAACAACATTACCTGACCAAAATTAAAGGAACATAGAAGGTTAAAGTTGACAAATTAGTCTGGTCTGGAGTTAACAAAATGATCTTAGATAGAAGTACTACATGATACGAGACTAAAACTTCTAAATCACCAATTTCCCCAAGAATCAATTACTTTATTCATCAATACCCATTCACAGTCCTCCTATATTTCATTTAGTAGTCTTTCTTTCTCCATAAATTTATCAAGTTAATGCAGTTAACATACACTACAATCAGAAATGAGAAATGATTATTAACAAACTCTACCTCTGTGTGAAATTCTTTCTCCCCCTGCTTAGAATTAGTTGCAAGAACTTTAACTGCAACAGTCTCGCCAGTTGACATCTGAGCTTTATAAACAGGACCGATGCACCTTGTCCTATGAGTGTTGTAAAGTTATAGGTTGCCTTCTGCAAATCCCTGAAGAATTAAGAAGTCATTCTGTCAAGTTCAAACAATTAACTGCACCTCACTTTTGAAAACAATTAGTGGTTACTAAAATTTGCAGATTGTCAAAGTATACATCTTTAGGTTCAATATGGAAAGATAACATATGATAAGTCAAATGCCTAGAGTCAATCAAGTATCTATCTATCTTCACAAGTATAAAGCTATTATGGTGGTTTAAAGCCATCATTTCCTTTGTTTCATCATCCCATTAAATGCTTCAACTCAATTACTCCACCAATCCAGTTAACTAATATCTTCAGAGAGCTAAGACCATGAAGCCTTTCAGTTCAATTCATGGACCATTTCACATCCCATATAATAAGAACTCAGTAGTTTCATCCAAAAACAGGAAGAAATGGCACATGAAGGCAAATTCCACATAAGAAAAACATACTTGTATGAATATTCCAGAATACCAGATGCTGAAACCATGCTACTCTTCTTAAATCCATCAAACCAGAAGGACATGCCATTACGCCCGGACTTCACAGGCGATTCTGGACCTAAGGTTGAGTCTGACAGGATGGTGCATGAGTCAGCACCATTTGCACGGATAGGTATGGTAGCTGCCCTCCTGGAACTGCTATTCCCTATCTGCGATCGCTTCCTATGGTACCTAAAGCAGAAAAGTGCAGAAATCGCCAAAACAACACCAATAACCACACCTATGGAGATCCCTATGATCAGTCCTGTTGACTCCTCCCTCATCTCTCCCTCCTTCCCTCTTCTGCTACTCCCTATTGCTATTGATCATCCAATCCATTGAAAGACCTGTCAAAGGGTGTATTACTCACACAACAAATCATATCAAAACACATGGCACTAGTAATAATAGCCTTACGTGGTGCTTGGTTCATTATATTTGAATTTGAAGCGGTCAATTGAAGGCTTATACTCTTAAATTTCAAAGTCAGTCACACAAAAAGGAAAAAAATGAAAAGTCTTCTGAAGTACATAGCACCCCAGAGACAAAAAAAGTCTCTGATTGCAACTTGAAAATCAAAGCTTGATCTTGGCATTACATTGTTGAATTGAATAACCAAGCACATAGGATAAGAATAAATTTACCATTACTCAAGTTACCACCCATCATGTACATTCAATAGTCAAATCCATCAAAATCACCATCACACAGAAAAAAGGAATGCATGCACTTCTCTGCGAAGACCCCAAAAAGCAAGGCAGCAAAAAAAAAAAAAAAATCCAAAACTGATGCAAATGCAGTTCAATCCTTTACACCAAGCTGAAATGTATAAATCTTCAAACTTGATCTGCTTTTCTATTCATTCAATCTTACAGGGATAAAAATAAGTATGAAAAAAGAGAGCAAGATCAGAATGATGAAGAAAGGTTCAACCCCACAAATGAAATCCAAAATTAGATTAATATACGCATTTGACCAAATGCCCAAAAAAAAAAAAAATTCCTCACCCCTTTTCTTTGTTCCCTCCCACTCAGCTTTTTCTCAGCAACCAAACAAGGGCATATTTTTTTTTTAAGAAAAAAAGGGGAACAAACAAGTACCTATGCTATGCACTTAAGCAGCCACAAAAAGACACAAAACAACACGTTCCTGGAACAGTGGCAGACAGATCAAAACACTGACAGCAAATATGGGTTGACGAAAAAAAAGAAAACGTGTTCTGAGAAAACCATGTAACGTATATGAGACCCTTTCAGAAAAGAAACTCACCAGTTCAAACAAAAAAGAAAGAAAGGCTGAACTGAAAACAGTTACGTGTTATGTGGAACCGTTGCTAAAAAAAGTCAAGTGTAGTGCAAGTGAGAAGGAACCAACCACGAGGGGTGAAAGGGTAGTGAATGAGATTCGAAGAAGAACCAAGATGAGAGAAAAGAATCTGAAGAGAAAGAGAGTTAAGAGCTTCAGAAGACATGAAAAAAAAGTTGCATATAGTAAAGTTTACTGCACAAACAGGAGACTGCAAAATATAGCAAAGTCGCTGCCAAAAAAATTATTAATTTATCAAAAAATAATAATAATAATAATAATAATATAGAGAAAATATGAATTTAATCTGTAAAGTTATAAAAATTAATTTAAATTAATCATTTTAATAATTCAAATTAATCTTGATAAAAGCTAACTTAAATTATTTTTTATAATTTTAAAAACTGAATTGATATTTATTTTAATTTTAAAAATTAAGTAAAGTGTGTCGATAAAATCAACATTTACTCGATTATTGGATTTTGTATTAATAAAACGGCCTAGGAGGATCGGGTCAAGGGAGAGATAATTTAGGCTTTTTCATATTATTTTTCTATTAGTTTGTTTTTCTAAAGTGGCATTTTATTTTTTTCTTTATTTTATTTTGGTGTTTGTGTGGCAATTATTCCGATCGAAGGAGATGTTTGGAGGCGTGGTTGAAGGGATCAAATGCTGAGACCGAGAGGGCCCAGATTAAGCTGGACACGTCGTCCTTTCAATTCATTCTTGATTATCGTTGGACCACTTGAATTTGCTTTTATAACTTGCAGATGGCAATAAATAGCGCCACCCCTGTGCAAGGACATAAGTATGAATTCAGGTGCATATATATGCAAATGGCCTGGTTGTTTCTTAATATGAAAAATAAGAGAGTAACCTTGGTCACGAGATTCTTTTCATTATTCTCATAATATATATGGAGAAGGTTCATAATCAAAAGTTCACTTTTATAGAAAAGTTTTTGCCTCAAAAACTACTTGCAGTAGATATACTAGAAAAAAAATGAAGAATGTGCCAATATATATATATATATATATATATATATATATGAAATAAGAAGGATTTGATTTAACGATGATACAAACAAAAACTTTACATTATTAATATTAAAATCAAACTAATTTTTTTCTTGGTTTCCTATAGATATCCTTTAATTAATTGGAGGCAATTTTGTTCGAATATTTGAGATAAAATTAAACTAATATTTAATTACATATTATCAGGTTGACAAGAAAAGCATTTGATTCTCACATCTATTAACTCAAAAAATTTATATTATAATGATATATAATTAGATGACAATATAAACTTTTCCTACAATTTCAGTATATTAAAATCAATCTCATTTAAAAAATATATATATGGATAGTATACCACAATTCAAATCATCAAAAAAAAATTGATCTTCTAATTATCTTATTTTGAATTTAAATTAAAAAATATTATATGGATTTGATTACAATCTAGTATCTAAAAAATCTAAACATAATTGAGAGATATTTATTAAATACATGTGATGGATCAACTCAAATCAAATTAGTGAAAATATAGTTTAGATCAAAATAATATACACAAAGACTTTTTATTGGTATGAAGTCTTATCAAATTAGCTATTGAATTTGAAGTTCCAACCAAGTAAATCAAGTATGTCAAATTTCATATAATTCAAAAATAATTTAATATCTCATCATGTTACTTTATTTTAATAAATATATTTTTGAAAATATAAATAAATATCAATCATGCATATCAACATATCTATTATTCTCCCATTTTTTTGAAATTTAGCATATCCTACCATCAATATAATATCAAATAATTAAATAGACAGACCGATTAAATCCAATCTTTGCCAAAACTTGTTGAAGGAAGTAGATATACATGTCTAGAGAAATAAACATTGAATAGTTGAACGTAGTAGACATAATCTAGAGTTTTGATTTCGGTCTTTTTTGTTTACCTGGATGTGATCGTTTTTATTGACCAAGTGGGCAAGTGACAATAATTGTAAATTGACATAATTTTTGTATTTGTAAACTTTAAATTTTAGTTGTTATATATTTTGTTTAGGGTATATGCTCTTATACAATTTATATTCAATTGTATAAGAATGTACAAGAAGTACGTGTCAATAGAGCTAGCTACCTACTTGATTTTTCGTTTATATATTGTCATGATTTGTTTTTGATGTTTAGATAGTTTTTTATATTGATATGTAGGTGATCTATAAATATAATACATTTTAATTGTTGGATGAACTTGGAGGTATATCTTAACCCTAAATTGAGATGAATTTTTTATTTGACCTAACTTTAATTTATTTATAACAAATAATAAAATGCATGAGAAGTGTGTAAGCTTAAGCTTATGTAATGATTTAAAATAGCCATGACGGTGTTTGGGCTAATAATTAATTGGACTAAAATTTCTTAGCAGATGTTTAAAGCTAGAACGCAAACTCAATGCAGCATTTCGTGAATTTTTAATTAGATTTTGGACTCATTTACCCTATTGTTATATTTGAGATTTTTTTAAGACAAAATTGTTATATATATATATATAGACACACACTCTAGTGATTATTATTATCTCTTATTATACTATACTTAAAAGTAAAATGCCGATCAATCAATAACTATTTTTACTACTTATAAGTATTCACTTTACAGTGCAACAATCGGTTATATAGACATGGTTTAAAGACGGCGTGGGTAACTACTTTGTTCCTGCCCCAAATTGAATAATATTATTCAACTGCCATCCAGCAATAGGTATCGAAATTTTCCAGGTAATTCAACTCCCGGAAAAAATGTTATATAAAGTTTTGAAATAAAAATGAGGATCATATCACAAGATTTTTCGTTTTCAAAACATATCTCGAAGCCAAGAGAATGCAAAAAAAAAAAAGAAGATATTATTAGTTAGTTGATTTTGGTGTTAATAGGTATGGGAAAAAAGAGAATGGAAGTGATCAACCGTCAACCTAACACACCTAAATGACCTAATGTGACATAAGATAAAGGGAAGTGATTAATCCAAGCAATACTGCAATTTCGGGATGAAAACTAAGTGAAGCCCACTTACGACCTTCATGAAAATGACTTTGACAAGTTCCTTCTCACTGTGATTATTAATTAATAAGTTAAGATTATGTTCAAGTTCATGCCATGGTGAAGAACAAAATACTTAGAAATTAGCAAGAATCAATATTGTGTACTATGTAAACTTCTTCGATATTTAAAAAAAAAAATCTATATCTTCATGAACTTCAAGGAAAAAGCTTATGAAGAAAAAATATATATATAGGAATTGAAAGATGAAATCAATTTACTCGATTAGTTATCTTCTCTAACAGGAATCCATTAGTTGCAATGGCCGCATCTTTTATCTTAAAGCATTGATTATTCAATACCTAAAATGGATTTAATTCACTAATTTCATTATCATTTGATGTGACCTCTTTTTTCACTAATCTATCACATCTAATAATAATTGCTTGCCCTAATTAGAATATCTATTTCTGGTGTTGATATAACATTTTTCTTTTATCTTATCCCCTAGCACTTTGACCGTTTATCATCTTCTTTATTTTTTTCATCTCTCAGCAAACATAAAATTAAGTCACAATCATTAACAAATTGAATTCTTCAAGTGTCTCACTGTCGTCTTCCCCTCAAACTAAAGTCAATTGAACTTAATTTCATCTTAAATTTTGGTTGTCCATTCCACTGCATTGAAAGGGCATTTCAACCACACCTTCTTAGTAATAATATCTTTTGCTTAGAACAAAGATTTTGGCCTCAATATATATATATTCCCAACCACTACTCGTCCCCAAGTTGCTATAGTTCTTGGTGGTGCACACGTCTCATTGGACAAAATATTATTGGTGCCAAAAGATGAAACAAATTGTTATAATATTAGCTTTTTTTTGGTTTTCTTTTTTTCCTTGACCGGGTTATATTAGATTGTTCCGTCTAAATAAGCGAATTTCGATAGAGTCAATAAGACGTTTTGCTAGTCAAATACAAAGCAATAAAGAATGAAAAATGCCAAGGAATCAGAAATTTTGACATAATTTTGTATCTAGAATGGTATATCACAATTGTCAACTTTTAAATAAATTAGTAGGTCTTATCACTTTATTTCATTTAATAATCATCATAATTTCTATTAAAAATATCATATATATTTTTCATAACATGTAATATTACTTTTAAAGAATATATTTTAGAGTTTAAATTTTATTGCTACTGCATTAACCATATATTGTCACTATACAAGGAAAAGTGATATAACCTCATACCTATATTAAAAAAATCATGCAAACTAGATGATTTGATTAAATAACAATGTAAAAAAATTTACATTTTTAATACATAGAAATTAAACTCTAAATTTTATCACATGTTGTCTTCTGTCTTTAATAATCTTGATGTAGCCAAGGAAATAATGCACCGGCGAATATATATAGTTTATTTTATATAACTAGGACGAGGATATCAAAGTGCTCTTCATAAAAGAAATGACTTGGATAAGAACCAGGAGACAGGTTTTGGCCATAATTAGTACAAACATCATTTGATAATTAGATGATGTGTGGACTAAACCGAGGGTCGATGCAATGTTTGGTAGTGATTATTTTGAAATGAGAAAGTATGCGATCAATTCAGCTATTGCCCTTTCACTTTAACTGCTCTTCCATTTATATCTAGAGAACCAATAAACAAAAAAAAGGATCAATGATATAATTATTGCTAGATCGGTCAAGTGAGATGACACAAAAGCAGTGATTGTCTGCATCTCACAACTCCAAGGGCAAAATCCTTCCAGCGCATTTTAGGTTTATCAGCTTGTTTCAATATAAGCCAAATTAATGTTTCTTTTCTTGAAAGAAAAAAAGAGAAAAAAAAATACCTTAGTTTAGATTGAAGGGTGATTAACTTCAATACAGGACAATCGGAATATCTTTGCACTCATTCACCAACTAATAAACAAAAAAAAAAAAATTGAATCCAAATTATAACGATATAATAAAAGGTTGATGAGATGACGATCAATCAACTTTCGCACACAAATTAAATATTTCTTATAGTTCATAAAAGATTTTAGCAATTTTTATAATCCCTTTAAAAGGGACCATTTAACTTTATTTATTATTTTATTAATGATAAAGTCCTACATTATGATCTGACACAGGGAGTAGATAGCTGGATAAGAACTTGTTGGTCACATTAGTAGCTACAAGTTACTTGTCAGAAATGCACACGCCAGATGAAGCATACAATCATCTCCTTTCTTTTTTAAACGTCTGAATTTGAGAGAGAGAGAGAGAGAGAGAGATGGCCATCGATTGTGTTTGTGGGCATGCCATGTATAACTTGAAGGCAAAGATTCCATGAACCATCTATGGTTGGATGAGGTTGAAGGAAAGGCACTATTGGGCATGTTCTCTGGCTTCCAGAAGTACAAGTCTTGTTCAAGTTCCATCTTCATAGGGCATAGGTTTAATTAGTTTGAACATAAATTAGTCCTCTCTTGTGGGCTATATAATTAATAGTAGTAGTTTATCTCCTTATAAATCATACCATATCTGTTTTTAACATGATTCGAGTTTTTAACTATTTGAAAAGAAATTGGTCCTTTCCATCTGCTGTTTATTAATTAATAAAATTGGGATTTTTTTTTTGGGTTCCATTGTTGTTCTTTCTTTGCCTGGTCAGAAAATCAAGCACCTTTTAGTTAGTTCTGTAATTTCCCACAGGCTTTTTTTTTTTTTCCAATTATCCTCGAGCCTCAGGAGTTGCTTGCTGGGCTTCAACTTAACAATTTTCGTAGTCCTTTCATCTGTTGGGCCTAATATATAACAAAAACGCCTTCCGGTCTATCGCTTCATACATTCATTCTTGCTTCACCAAAAAAAAAATAGAGTCATTCTTGCTTCCAAAAGATTGACCAAAAAGAATCCTTCCTGCTGTATATTTAATTCAATTATGATTTGTCTTCTTTCATCTTAAAAATATCATAATTTGAACCACTAATTAGATGATTAAAGAACCCAATTAACTACCAAATAAGCTAGGACTCTGATTTATACTCATCCATTTTAATATAGAGTTAATGTTGTTTTCGCCCCTCACTTTAGACTTAAATCATTTTAATCCTTCTAACTTTTAAAATGAGTCAAATTAGTTCTTACATTTCAAAATATGAATCATGTTAGTCCCTCAACCAACTCTTATTTAATATTTTACCAATTAAATAATAATAGATAACCTTAAGTGATACATTAACATACTATATGTCATTTAAATAGAATAAAGTTTAAAATGACTCATTTTGTGCAATTTTAGATCCCAAAATAAGGTATTTTAAATTTCATTTACTTAATAACACGTGGATGATATGGTATCACTTAACATTACATATCATCATTTAATTGATAAAATGTTAAATAAAATTAGAATAAGGGACTATAACTTGATTCACATTTTATAATATTTTGAATTAATTTGATTTATTTTAAAAGTTAGGGACTAAAATGCCTTACAAATGAAAAATCAATGACTAAAATGAACATTAACTTTTTAATCTATTTGTCAAGTTTTTTATATTTTTTTATTTCATAATATTGATCAGTTTCTAATATATATCAAGATAATATTATCCCTCAATCTAATTAATTGTATTAATTAAATTAATATACTATTAATATAGTATATTAATAAATTACATTAATGGAAGTGGATAAATATAATTTTGTATAATTATACAATTTTGCGTCATTATTAATTTAAGATCAATTTATTGGTCTTTTTAATATGTGTGTGTTTGTGTCTTTTTTTCCAAGAGATAAATTGAAATAGGGAACAACTTATAATGTTGACAAGAATGAGATGAAATGTCAAAATTAGAGTGCCATTAACTTTGACTTGACTAATGAACCTGTAACATGAAAAAATTCATGTTTAAGACCCTAATTTACTTCCTCAGATTTAGAAAATGCAATTGTGGTCTCTTAAATTTTAAAAATAGAGATAAATTAGTCTATTATATTTGAAAAGTCCAATTATGATCTGTCAAATTTTAAAAACGAGAACAAGTTAATCTTTCCATCAATTTATCGTCTAGTTTGAATGAAAATATTCACATGTCTTGTTAACCTACTTATACGTATTATTAATTTTCAAAGTCTGCTCTAACTTACCTCATGACAAGAGATAAGAAGAATGTCTAAATGAACTTGTTAGTGGCACAAGCTAGGACCAATTATGAAAATTAACAATGTAAGTAAGTAAACAAGACGTGAACACTTCATCAATGGCTCATACGTCATTTTGATGGAAGAGAACTTGTCTCCATTTCTAAAATTTGAGGAATCACAATTATATTTTTCAAATCTAAGAGACTAATTTATCTCTCATTATAAATTTGAGACACTAAATTAGAGTTTTAGTCAAAATTCATCACTTCCCTAAAAATGCAAGAGTACTTTAATCATTTACTTCCTCCAATTTAAATTAAATATTGTTACATGGCCGTGCATAAAAATTAAGGTACCAATTAAATTATTTTTAATCTTTAAAAAAAGAGAGAATAACATACCAAAATATTATTTCAACACTTATAATTTTTTATATTTTTTATTCGTTGCCACATATTATATAAATTTATTAATATATCATGGAAATACAAAAGCTACAATCAAATTAAAATATAGGAAAAAAATGTAAAATGACATTTAATTTAAAATAAAAAGAATATAAAACAAGGTGCGTGGAGGTCTATAATATAAGTTATTTATACATTTTAAGATAATATTAATTACCTCTTAGTGATTTTATCTTTATATGTATGATGAGTAAAAATGAATAAATATAAGTATAATCATTTAATAAAAGGATAATTTATGATGAATAATAAAATATTTTTATCTTTTACTTTAATTTTTTTTAAAAAATCAATAAAATTTAATTATTATTTTAATTTTTATATATAATCTTAAATGGCGGAACCGGAAAAAGTATACGTGAAAGCTAAGGTGTCGATATCACATTCAATTTGACCACCAAGACCCAACCACATCACTTGGCAGATCACCACCGCACATCACATCAAAACGGGCTCTGACTATGTTACGTGGCACACCGACAGGAGCGATATTTATATTCCACACCTTTACCAGGAATCGGACAGGTGAGAAATGGGAACACAACCTCAAATCTCGTCTCTCCCAATTTCCCACGTGATATATATGCTTTACTTTACATCCTCCATTTCGGGAATACCGTCGTTTCTTCTGATTATGTCAAATCTCGAATGCATTGCCATGCCACCCGTGACAGATTCGTATATTATAATCATCCCCTAACGACAACTTTCTACATTCTTTCAATCGAATCCAAACCTCTCTACTTACCATAAAGTTTAGTTTTAAAAATATAGCAATTAACAGCTTAATTTTTAATATTAATTGTCCTACTGACTAAAGTTTTGTGTTTCGTTAAGAATTTTTCGCGCAATCTTTCATCCAATGACAATTAAGTGCTAGATTCTTTAAAGTAATTACTTCAGACTTCAAATACATAATATACCTGACTTGATATCAATGATAAAACTCACTTAAAGAGTTCCAAATATGCAAATATTCAGCTAGAGATTAAATGCGATATCTCGTTGAGACAATGATTATATATTTATAACCCGTTGATTGTTTCACGCTTTGAACCTTGAAATTGAAAGTGCTTAAGAACAAAAGCAAAATCATTAAGGGCCCCAAATCATGTGAGAATATAGCAAAAGCTTAAACAGCATTACAGCTAGCTCGTGCCGACTCAACAGTGAAACAGTATGAGCAAAATTAAAAAGCCTGCGGACAGCCACGTGTGGATTTGTTTGATTTGGGCCATATACTTTATATAATAATTAAATCACACACCAGGAATGGAATACACAGAAAGCGCGTGGATGGAGGATCAGTCACATTAATTGAGACCAGGAATATGATTAATTATGGGCATCAGGGAAGAACAATCAAAGCACGTATATTGGATTTATTGAAAGAAAGTGATTGGATTATGTTTGACTGCATTTATCACATCGGATTTTGTGGGCTCACCCAGCCACGGTTCTGGTGGTGATGCTTTGTGCGTACACTTCAAAATAAATGCCAAGGAATCTCTTCAACAAGCTTGAAATTGAACAGAGGAAATAATATATCGTTATATTAAAATTATTATCATTATAAGGTTAATTATACTACTTTGATTTATATATACTATAAAAACATATCTAAATTTTGAATGAAATTACCAACACCAACAGAGCAATTAAACCTAAATTATAAATTTTCAGTTATTATGTCAACCAAGAATTCAAGGGAAAAACATGATCGCTCCAATTCTTTCTGATGAGAATGACAGTGGTAACTAACGAGCGGTGAGCCATGGTGAGATCAAGAGCAGAGTAACGGGCTTGTGTTCTTTCAGAGCATATGCTATTGAGGTCTCTAATTAAGTCTTCTGAGGTTAAAAATGGAAGCTAGCTATGGATGCACTTGATGTCTTGGTAAGAGTCTTGGTTAATTTGAGTACTAGCAATGATGAAGACGTGATTGATATTTTGGCGGATCTCCTCATGGAGGAAAAGGAAGGGACAAAGTGTGCTCATGTAGAGGCAAGAATGGAGAAAACGAAGGAGCAAGTTTTGCTCTGTTTGCTTGTTTTTTTCACTGTTTTGCTTCTCAGAGTCTTATCCGTAGCTGTAGTTATTATGCTTTAATTTGACTCTTTTTTTTTCTTTAGTCTCCTTTTTGAGTTTGAGTTTGTTTGAGTTTTTTATGAGGTATATATTGCTAAAACTATAAGTGATTCACATTTTTGTGTTTTAACTCATCTATCAATTATATATTAAAAAAAATACAATTCACAAAAAATTGCTTTATAGTCAGAACTCACCGGATGTCTTATATATTTAATTTTGCTTCTTTTTTTTTTTTAATTTTAAATGGAATCATTGGTGTTCGGGTTGTTTCATTATGAACTCGACTAATCCAATCCAACTTAGATAGAAGTCCCTTAAGGAGATAGGGGTTTAATTTCTCAATGAAGATTTTTGCATTCTTAATTCTTGTATTTCTACTTTATTTGTTTTATAATTCTAAGAATGGCAATAAGGTGGGATGGTTCAAATTTTAGCTGAACCGACCCTTCGCATCCTTTTTTTTTGTTCCACAACTAGGTATTCACCGATATTAGTGAACTAATCTCGTATCGACTTGTAGGCACCAAAGGTGGGAGCTGACCCAGAGATTTTAGGCTTTCCATACCCAAAGTTAGGGATCGAATCCATGACATTTGATTAAGGGTGAATGAATCTTCCACTCAACCACACCTCCCTGTTTACCCCTTCACATCTTATTAATACTATTCTCCCCTCCCAACCTGGCCCATAGTTATAAAACATGCACCCTACCCACGGTACCAACTATTTTTTCCAAACAATTATAAAATTATTATAAAACCTAATAAACATATAAAGAGATTAGAGTTTGAAGTAAACAACAAACATATATGAAATCAAATAAGACAAACACAATCATCTTAAGTATAACAAATGTCAACATATATTCAATACATGAAGGACCATAGTAGCAAGAAAACAACAAACTAAAAAGGAGGCTCTGACGTGAACAATAGAACAAGAAGGAATAAAGTATATAGGGTTAGGGTATTAGGATTTCAATTTCAATATATATATATATATATATATATGGGGTGTGGGAGGATACCCTGAACCATAACCCGCCCCACTCCACACAAAACCCATCTCACTCCTACCCACCGCCAACCCGAGTGGGTTGGGTAGCATATCATCATTATTTTAGCAAATGATATTTTTGTGAATAGCATATCATATTTTGGAAAATACTTTGTAGCATTATTAAATTTTTAAAATATTAGTGGATTGATAAACATGCAAGTGCCTATAATCCATATTTTTTTAATGTGCATTTTATCCATTTTGTTAATTTTTTTTAATTGTTAATGAAAAATAGATGCACTATATCCCATAAAACTTTAGGCTAGACAAAATCTAATATCCTAAATTAATAAATATTAGAGTTAAATATATTTTATCCCCTCTCAACTTTAGGTCAAATGCACTTTATACTTTGACTTTTCAAACGTGTATCGTAACACTTTGAACTTTTTAAATAGTGTAAAAAAGCCTAATTTTTAAACAATGCAAAACTTTAGGTCATAAAAATTAGTTGCATATAATAAAAATGATAGAGTTAAAGTGCATATAAGAATCGCAAACAAGGTATTGGTTACACAAATTAAAAATATTAAGGGAGTTAAGTGCACATAAATCATACATTCACCCATTGCCAAAATTATGATGAAGGTATTTTATACCTGTTTCAAAAGTTTTGTGTGTCGAATGCATGTTTTGAAAACTAATAATATAAACTAAACATGACCTATTAAAGTTTGAGGTAAAATGTATTTTACCCTAAATATTATACAATTTGAAGTCATAATTTTTTTTGAAGGTGTATTATTTTATTAATAGATTAAAAAAATAATAGAAGGGTCAACTATACAGGTAAAAAAAAAAATAACGAAACTGATTTAATTTGTACATTTTTACAATTTTAGGGTTAGACTATTGGGCTATAGTTTAAAGGTGCAATTTTAATTTCCTTTAACCGGGTAGCTTTTGGGCTTAGCTTGAATTAACCACCCAATAAAGCCACTGATCTGGACACATCCATTTAATTTAGATTTCAAAGGCCATCATTCTTATCATCATACGCATATGATTCCTCTCCACTTTTGTGTATGCAAAGCTGCTCGCGACTTAAGCACCGAAATCTTTGCCTTTTCTTTTTTTACCTTATTAATCTGATTATGACACCACTAGCTATTTTCTTTGATATTGATGCCAAAAGAAAGATGCATGACATGGCGCTATCTACAGCTTTCAATATTCCTTTGTTATAATGATTTTTGTGCAATAATCTCTCTTGAGGTTGATGCATGATTTTCCGTATGAGAAAGGCATTCATATGTATGCCATGCCAAGCATGCTTTATTGCTCAGTTTAGACCAAAAATAAATCATGTTTTGGTTAAAAGGAAAAAACCAAGTGGAGAATATAATCGGCTGTAAATATTTATGAAGAAACAAGGGATGGAAAGTGCTAAAAAAAAAATTAAAAATCAACGATTTTGGTTTGCAAAATCAAGTTGTTTGTTTGAGTTTCAGTTTTTTTTTATTTCATTTTTTCAGTTTTCAAAATTTTGAAGGAAAAAACTAAAAATTCTGAAAATTAAAATTTGTAATTTTCAGGAATTTTCAATTTCTTTTCAAATTTCAAAAAAATTAAAAATAAAAATTAAAACTGAAAACTAAATCAAACCTCCCCTAATTTGACTGATTCTTGATTTCCGCATACTGCTCAACAGAGTTGCATTATATGTAAGTAATTGATTGATAACTGTGTTGTTCAAAACTTCAAATCAAAGTAACGATAAAACGCATATTGTGGTGTGTGGAATAATCAGCGAAGAGACAAAATTAAAGGAGGAGAATCAAGTTCTTTAATTTACTGCCTTCTATCTAAGTTGATAAGGTACGTCCCCGTGTCTGATGTTTTTGACTTGGAGCAGATATCGATCAAGTAAGCTCGAAATGACAACGGATTTATCCTTAAAACAAGTACAATTTGTTTATTTTAGACTAAAATTAGGGACAAATTAATTCTTCAGATTTTAAAAATTTTAAATTAATCCTTCATAAAAAAAAAAAGGGCCCTTTTGGACATTCAATACATTATACTGTCCTGAATTATCTCTTTTTTTAATTATCTAGGAACCAATTTATCTCTTTAAAATGTAAGACTAATTTAAGATTTTCAATGAAAGGCTAACTTGTCCTTCAATATAAATTTGGGAAATCTGTTTGATATTTAGTCTTTATTTTATTTGCCTGTACACGAAAAATTGAACCAAGTTGCTTTTTGAAGAAAATTTGATTTGCAGTGTATTCGTGGATCATTCCATCAAGTTTAGACAGGATAATGTTAATTTCTTCTTCTTTTTATATTATGATGGACAATGTTAATTTCTTTCTATGAGGGACTACACTTACGGATTTGATATGAGATTTTCTCCCACCCACCTCATCACAAAAGAGATAGTACTAAACAAGTTTATGATAAAACTGTAAAATTCTCTGAATAATTCAAAGGGAACTCGATCTATTGTCTACTGCCCAACTTTTTTGGTGGGCACAAAAAGTTTTCCTTATCATGGGCCCTCATATTTTGATATTTCAGAATTTATCCACATCAATGTAGAAAGGGCAGCCTCGGTGAGTCTTTGACCACAGTAGGTCCAATATAGTTTTCTTTCCAGTTCTGCGCCTCCTCTAAAGTCACTATCAGATCATCAGAGCTTGTGCATGCCCACATCTCGTCTATGTTTGTCACTCCCAATGTATAGTTTGACATTAGTTAGAGTACGTTTGAATTATATTGTTCATGATTCTTTAAATTTTTTGAAAGCTTTATTTATTTATTTTTTTTATTTTGTTTAACTATATAATTTGTTACTTTTCAAAATGTTATTTTTCATAGAAAATAAATATAAAAATGAACACTAATATAAAGGAAGATACAAAATTTTGATCTTATACATAGTATACCATAAGATTTTTGTATCCTCTTTGTGAATATATATCTCTAGTGTACCTGGCAAGATATGGTGCGTGAAATGCATTTCAACGTATGGTAAGTAAATTTGACCTATGTGGATAGATGTGACTAAATTCATTAAGGTATGGCTAATACTTGTTGAGCATGTAATCGCATTCAATAAATGTGATTAAAATTTCAAAGGTGGTGCATCATATTTGTCTGTGCATGTGACAATCTTGGTCATTCTTAATTACGATATGTCAAAATAACTATTATAAGAAATTTATATCTAAAAAAATATTTAGTAATTTTAAATACACATAAAAATGTTGCTTATACATATATAAGCAACACTTATTTTAGACGTTTATCTTTTTTATCATAAACTACACTTTTTAAGTTAAACATCATCTTTTATAGAGTTATTATATTATTTGTGGCCAATTGTCAAGGCAATAATTTTTAAAGTAAACCCCAAAGTTAGACCTTAATAATTTTAGCATAAGACAAGTTGATAATTGATAATTAGAAATGTTAACTTACTCCCTAATAATGTCAAAAATTGAACACTTAGTGGCCACTAGATAAAAAAATATTAATAATATTAATGACAATTTTATTATCGAACAAATTGATTCTAACGTCATTTACAAAAAGAAAAAAAAAAAACTTCATCCCCAATCCCCCATTTCTTTCCTTCCTTCCTTCATCCTCTTCATTAGCACCACCTTCACCAACTCATTCAAATACAACAACTCAGCTATCATTAATAATCCCATAAAAGAGGTGGCTTTTACCTTTTATGATATAGAACAAAAAAAAATCTCATCTCATTTCCTGCAAAATCCAAAAAAAAAAAAGTAAAAAAAAACCTCGATGTCACTTCAATAGTAACCCAAATAGAAGCAATTGTGGCACAATTGTCACACATTCAATTTTTTCACTGTAACCATATAACTATAACTAGGATATCATCAAAAGGGCAAACTATGGCACGAGATTGGCACTTCACAGGAGTGTTGGCAAGGACAAGAGGGAGTTCCTTCCCTCTGTTAAGTTCGATATGAGCTCTCGCCTCATTTCTCTCTTCAAACTTTTTTTTTGTTTCCTGTTTATGGAGGTTTTAACACTTATTCGTCAACAAAATAATTGACAAACTCCTTATCAGGAGGCCAAATCTCTAAAGGCGTATATGGACAAACTCTTAGTTTGGATGTCAGCATTTCGCTTTTCAAGACTGTGATCCTGGAACAAAAAGTCCTCTTGGGTTCACCACCAAAAATCGAGTGTCAAATTGTTTTTGATAGAATGAGTATTGATGCAACGTGATTAGTGTTGTGATTGTGTGAATGTAGAAAGTTTGAACAGATTAAAGAAGGAGAAGAAGAAAGAATTTAGAATGTAGATTGACAAATTGAAAACATAGTACAAGAAATGTAAAGAAATGCAAAGAACTTCAAAGAAATCTATTCTGATGAAAAAGAAAGATGTTGAGAACAATACTCATTGAACTCTAGACTCTTTTCCATTGGAGACGTGTATAGAGTGAGTGTGTAAGTACAAATTCCAACCCCTACAATTCAATAGTTGGTATCAAAATATCCAGGACTTTAGGATTTTGACATCTATCTTTTGGCGCTCCCCATTTTGTCCACGTGACTTTGGCAGTTATTTTTCTGTCACTTGCTCTCATTATTTTGTCACGTCTTGCTTCCGCAATAACCCTGATAATCGACATCGTCGTTCGACAAACAAGCATTTGCCTTCGAACCATTGACAATGTTTGCAACATCTTCATAGATTTTCTAAGTGTTTAGCTAGCATCGCCTCCATCCGACGTTGCCATGTCATCCCTCGACTGAAAACGTCACACGACCTTATGACTTCGAATAATTATCTAGGCGCTGAAATTTTGTCGAACACATACATTATCAATTTTAGATCCAGACCTTAGCTCTATCCTCAACTGTCGAAGTTTAATGCTCATTCAAACCTAACACTTGATAAAATTTGGTGCCTACATTTCCTTTTTTTTTTTCATGTTCTCCATACTACCATTTCTGTTAGTTAACCTTGATGCTACTATTGTTTGTTGTTGCAGATTCCAATTGTCATTTTTATTATTTGAATTATGTTTATTTTGTTTTGTTACGTTTAGTTATGCACTCTTATATATTCCTCAAATCAATAATTAGTCACATAAAGTTCATATTATGTGGTGGACTATATTATGCTTTTGGCGATAATTTCTTTTGATAAGAAAGGGAAATAAGTTTTTAGTGAGGAACAATTTTGGCACCGATGTTAACATTTTGATTGATGAAGAGCCATGGGTTTTGTTTTAGAGATAACAAAAATTGGTCCCCTGAGTTTGCCTTTTTGATGATGTCATAGTTGTTGTTACATGGCTACAGTGTGAAAAAAATTGAATGTATGATAATCCCGTCCCACAACTGCTTCAATTTGGGTTACTATTCTAGTGATATTGAGGGTTTTTTTCTTTTTTTTTGATTTTGAGGATAAAGGAAGAAAGGGTACGGTGGTATGGAGATTTTTTGTGTGTGTAAATGATGGTAGTGATTAATTTGTCTTGGAATGAAATTGTCACTATCAAGTTATGTTTTCTATTTAAGAGAAAAGCTTGTGAAACTTTTGACATTATCGAGATTACCAACACTTCAATTATTAGTTATGACTTGCGAACATCTAAATTATCAGGGAACAACTGTTTACTCTATTTTTGTTTAACAAAGACTACATTTTTTTAAGTTAATGCATCAATTTTTGTAGAATTGATATAAAGCATGGTTAATTGTCTAATTTAATACTTTTGAATAGAGAAAATGCTATTTTTGGAACAACACTTATTTTTGGAACATTTAAAAAATGCTATTTTTTGTTACTATCAATTAACCATATTGATCCTAAGGCAGCCTTATATAAGAAAGGAGGATATGAAATCAATCCATCATTATTATTATAAGAGTGAAGGAGCATGTGTCGTATAATTAATATATAGATGATCAAGATTAAAAGTTGATTAATTATAATTAATACTCACATACTCATTTAAAAACATCGCATAACTTTATATTTTAATATTTATCATTCATATAAGATCCAATAATCAAAATTAGCCCCTTACTCTAATAATAAACTATCACTCTTACTTAGTAACTCCCAGCCATCATATTACTAAAATAAAATAGTATTGCTTGGCATTCTTGCTCTATTGATTCGCCATGATTGGTGTCCCCTGATTTTAGTTGTTTGAGGCAATCATATGTAAATTCAGACAAAATTAAGAGTAACAAAGATCTTATTTGGCTCTAACATTTTTAATTTGATATCAATTTGATCTTAAAATTTTTATATCAATTTAGTCCTAACTTTTTTAGTTTTGATATCAATTTAGTCATTTTGTTAGATTTCAACTTTAAATGAACGATTAAATTGATATTGAATAAAAAATATTAGGACTAAATTGATGTTGAAATTAAAAATGTTGGGATCAAATTAAATCAATGTGAAAATTTTTGTTAGGATCAAATTGAAGTCAAAACTAAAAATGTTAATACTAAATTATTGATGTCAAAAATTTTGCTAGGACTAAATTAATGTCAAATTGACAATGTTAGTCCCAAAAATGTTGGTTACTATAAAACTAACTATAGTTAAATACTGCTATAAAAATTATATAAATCTAAAAGAATATAAACATAAAATATAGTAATATGTTTGGTTCAAGAGATTTTAAGAGAAAATTAAAGAAAATACAAGAAAAAAAATATTTTTAATGTGGAGGTGAAAATAAAAAAGAAAAGAAATAAAAGAAAAGAACTTAGAATCCATCTACAAAAAACAACTTAATTAGGAGATGTATTATAATGACAATTTTGTTCACATGTCAATTGTCTTGTTGCATGTGTAAATAATACGCTAAGAGGCATATTAATCATTTTTTATAACTATAGTTTTTTATTTTTCTACTCAATTATATAAGATAAAAAGTTATCACTTTTCATTCAATTAATAAGAGAATTTTTTTTTAATTTTATGCTTTTTAATTTCCTTTGTTTTACTTCTGTTTCTGTTTTTTTTTCCTGTCATAACTAATGCTTAAACAGTAAAACCTGAGGAATTCTTTTTTTTTTAAAAAAAGAAAAATATCCAGTTCAATGCACATCCATTGCTTTAGACACGTAAGCACTCAAATGGAAAAGACTTTTTTTTTCTTCCGACTTTTGGGTCGAGAATGGAAATTAAAAGACACTTCCACATGTGACAAATCAGCCGCTATGATACAACAACAATAAAATTGGCCTCTATCAAGACAAACAAACAAGCACAATACGAATTAGCCACCATGTACTTTTTCTAAAGTTTAAAAAAAAAAAATGGCGGCTGTTGAAGTGGGAATGTGAAACTGGGGCCTGTTAATCACTCGACTTTTGATACGAAAGTGTTAGCTCAGCCTCAAACCACTTTACAAGTGATAATTAACAACCGGTGAAAAACTGTATCTCTGTGAGTTGGAGTGAAAGTAGTGATTTTATGATAGTAAAATGAATAAATTTTGATAGTTGAATTTTATATTAATAGTTGGATTAAAATATAAAATTATATAATTTTTTTAAGTAATTATATGATTTTTTAATAATTTTTAATTTTGATCATCTAGATAATTATATGATTCGAATTTGATCTTTTTTAATATAAAATCACGCATCTAGATACATTCTCTCTATATAAGCAACTTGCAATATCCATGTTCCTAGGCAAATATCCACCGTTGAAGCCGAGAGAACGAATGGGAAACGTGTGGATATTATTATTTCCGGAGCTATAGAGATAGAGATTTTTTTTCGGTAATTAAAGGGAGATAGAGAATGACTAAAATAAGCTTAAATTCTGACAAAATATCTATGTTATGAAGACTAATTTTTTAAAGGAAGACACATAAATAATTTTATACTTTGATATTTTAAAGAGGTTCGATGATCGAAAAAACGTCATTCTCAATTCCTTACATTTTCTCTTCTGCGAGCTGCAGCACTCACGTTGGCATTATTCGAATTATTAATTCCATGACCTAGGAATATGAATTTGCTTCCTTGCTGTAACAAACTATTACCTATTATTATTTGTCAATTGAAAGTTTACTAATAATCAATGAAAGTTTATTAAAAGAAGAAGTAATCGGTTGAACAGGAATAAAGATTCTGTAATTTGGCATTGATGGACGTTAAGTCCTCAGTAATAGTTCTATATCAATATGTTTGAAACTATATAATCGATGAAATCAATATGATACTTTCACATGATGATTATTGATTGGATTATTTCTATTGGCTACGTTAGGAGAATAATTAAGAGTTAGTTAATATGGTGAGCTGGCATACCAGAATCAGTTTAGTTTGTTAAGTGTTAGCATCAATGTATATATACTTCTATCATTCTGGTCATTCATCATCAATAATCAGTTTACACAATTCTATTACACTCTTATTTAAGAGCTTTCTTTTTCTCTTCTCTTCTCACCGTCCTTCTACACTTATATGGTATCAGGCTTTAGGTTTTGATCAATGGCATCTCTCATTGTCTCAAACGGGACAAGTGATTCTCAAACTTCAAATCAAGCATTGATGCAAAAAATTTCAATTTAGCTGAAAAGCTTACTGATGAAATTTTTTTGCCATGGAAGGAACAAGTCGAAGCTTTAACCAAAGGTCATAATCTACTAGATCACATTCATGGCATTAACATTCCAAAGAGTTCTCTAGTGACAAATCGAGATAATGCCACATCAACAAATGAATCGATGTTGAAAAAGCAAGATGCGCTTATGAAATCTTGGCTTCTAGCTTTCAATGACAAAACTGTTTACCACAAGGATGGTAGGTTGTGTCTTCACGCATCAAATCTAAACCTTGGAGACTTTCTTTGCTTCACAAATCGAGCAAATGTGATGAGTCTAAAGCAATCAAAAAAACCTTTTCTGTTAATAGTTACCTACTTGAGATTAAGAGTACGATTAATTCACTAGTCTTAGTTTTGGAGCAAATATTTTAGAGTCTAATCATGTTGAGGCAATTGTACATGGCCTCAGACGAGTACAAGTCCTTTCATTACTAATATCATATCTTGTGTTGAACCAGTCTGAATTGGTGAGCTTGAAGCTCTTCTTATGACTTAGGAGGAAATTCTTGAGTGTTTCAAACAGAACATGGTTTTGTTCAAGCAAATGTTGCTCAAGCAATGCGTGCAAGGTTTAATCAGGGAAGAGGTGGAAGGTTTTATGATAATCAAGGTAGAGGTAGTAGATCCTCAAATTTTTGAGCAAGAGGTGGCAGATTTAACTTGAGGAGGACGATTTAGCTCTTCTCCATGACCTACTTGTTAGGTTTGTAGCAAAATTGGACATTGTGCACTTAATTGTTGGTATTGATTTGATTCTTAGTATTCTTCTTCCAATTCTGACCACCAATTCAATATTCAACCTTGAGCAAATTTGTCCACAAGTACTATTGTAGTTCCTTTAACCTTCCGCGATAAAATTGGTATGCTGATAGTGGTGCTACTCACTCAGGACTTCAAATCCATCTTAATCTAATGGAGAGGATTGACTACAATGGCCAGGACAAGTTGTGGTTAGCAATGGTTCAAGTTTGCACATTCAACACATTGGAAATTCTATCTTTAAATCTATGAGTCCTAATACTTTCATATTAAATAAACCACTCCATGTTCCAAGTATAACTAAGAACTTGCTTAGTATCTCTATCTTTACTAAAGACAATAGAGTCTTCTTTGAGTTGCATTCTGATGCTTTTTATATTAAATGCCAGGACACATTGGAGACTCTTCTCCAAGGCTTGGTTGATCGCGATCTTTACAAATTTCCTAATTTCAAAGCACTTAGAGATACGCCTTTTCTTATCTGTTAATAATGCTTCACAATACATATTGTGGCACTCAAGAATTGATCATGCCTTTTCCAGGATAGTTTCCAAAGTCTTGAAAAGTTGTAATGTTCCATTTTTTGTTGAAAAGACTCTATGCTCTTCTTGTTGTTTAGGTAAATATCATCAATTGCCTTTTCCCAATTCTACCACAGTGTATAATGCTCCTTTAGAGCTTGTTTACTTAGACATTTGGGGCCTACCCCTTGTTCTTCAATAAATGGAGCTAGGTTCTATATTCATTTCGTTGATGCATCTTCTAAGTATACTTGAATTTATCTTGTAAGTTCTAGATCACAACCCAGATTAGTGTTTACAAATTTCGAATACATGGTTGAATTGCAACTTGGTACTAAGATTAAATGCTTTCAAAGTGATAATGCACTTGAATATGTTAGTCTTTCAAAGCATTTGCAGGAACTTGGCATTGTTCATAGGTTTCTTGCTCTCATATTCATCAACAAATATACAGCTAAAATAAAACATCGCCATGTGGAGATGAGTTTAACTTTGATGGCTACTCCTGGAATGCCTCAATAGTATTGGGGGAAGTCTTTATGATAGCTGTTCAAATTATAACTCTTTACCCACTCCACTGCTGACAGTCTAAATCCCTTGTAGAAAATCTTTTCAACACTAAGCCTCCATATGTCTCATTTAGGACATTATTGGTTGCTTGTGTTTTCCCTATATGAAATCCTACAGTAAGCACAAGGTAGAATTTAGGTCCACCCTTTATGTCTTCTTGGGATATGGCATTCCACCGTATAAACTAGGTTTTATTGAATATGAAGATATCACGTATGAACAGTTAGCTTTCTTTTGATGAATATCACATATGAACACTCCGCACCTATGCTTCATCATGCTTGCATGCCATTTAATCAGCTAAAGATTAACTGCAGGGTCAGATTGACATGGTTATAAATTTTATTGAATTAAAATGAGTAAAATTGCTCGAAAAATTAACTTTGATTTTTTTAATTTTATTTTTATACTCTAACAAACTTAACATAAATTATTATTATTTTTCTTGTGAAAACTATAAGTATTCTTTACTAGACAATTATTGCTTGAGTCGGATAAGAGGATTAAAGCTGGCAAAATTCTTTCTCACATGTTTAATTAGATGCATACTTAGGACATGAACATGAGATTTTTGATTAAACTAGAACAATCTTGCCAGTTGATCCATGCGTTTGTCAGTATATAAATTACATTTATTAACTATGAATCATGTTAAGCATGTGATTATTATCTGGATTAATAACATTTCTTATGGTTGTTACATACATGGGATGTAGTGGATAATATAAATTGAAAGCCACACGACGAGACGGGAAAAGAACAAGTGGGTCCGGGTCAGTATGGATCCGGATATAGCTACGAAACGGCGGGCTATATTCCCAGTTACCCACAGGCCACAGAGCACATAGCACAAGGTCTTCGAGATTGCATTTGGATCCGACTATTTTACCCTAAATTAATTGAGTGAAAATATCCTCATTTTTAATTTTATTTATACTATATATTATATATAAAGGAAACTTTTTTTTTTGGTGATCAAATTTTAAACTTTTTAAAATATTCATAATATAAAAGTCAAGAGAAGTTAAAATAATTGAAAAAAAATTATAAATGTTTTTAAAAATATATAATAAATAAATAAATAATAATATATTTTAATATTTTTAAAAAAATATAAATTGATAGGGATGCAATCAATTCACCAGTGGATGTAAAGGTAAAATTATTTTACTTAGAAGATTTTTTCCTCCTTGATTAATTAATTAATGGGTCCACTCCCAATGACCATAGGAAAAACCGCTGGAGACAACGTGTGAACGCTTGCCACGTAAGGCCAATGGAGCCAAATGAAGCCTGTGGGGGGACCACGTGTGCGGCTCTCGGAGAGATTAGTGTGGCAGCTGCTGTCGCGGCAATTGCACTTGCCTCACGCGCTTTTGAACTGTGACCGCAGTTTTCTTTTCCTCTCGTCAGTGATAATGTAATAAAACGTCATCCCATGAGTCACGTGACAGTCACGCCAGTCAAACACTCCAGCAATGTCTACCAAGTTCAACCCCAATGGAGGCGCGTGTGAACTGGACTCATTATTCCCTTAGCCGATCGTTCCTTTGCTTTTCTGCTTGGACCTGGTCTTTGATTAGACTACTAATAAAAATAATAGTTTAATGAACTAATATTAAAATAATTAATGACAATTAATCTAATGGATAAACTTGAATGAACAACGTTGACCAATGATGTTAATGAAGGAATTAAATTAAAAATATCATATCATATAGAGAGTAAGATAATACTTTAACATTCTTTTTAAATTCTTATAAATATTGAATGTTTTAGTCCTTTTTATATAAATTTACTATTTTAACATCCAATATTCTCAAATACCCAAAAATCTTATTTATAAAATATATGGATCACACCACTTACTTTTTCTCTTCAACTTATTTCTCTTTATTATTGACATGGACGTGTGTTGAAATAACATTACCCTTTATATAATGTCAAAAGTGACTTGAATTGAGTCGAGTTTGACTCATTAGTATTGAGTTTAACTCAAAATTAGACTCATTAACAATTAATTCTACAATTTAGGCTCAAACTAACTTGCTAAAAGCTAACTAAGCTTGAGGCTCGATTTAAATATGGATAGATTCTTTTAATCTAATAAGTTGAAATTTTTACTGTAAGTTCATAGCCTATTTTCAACATAATTTACATATCATACAAATGATACAAAAGAAATTCAAGTTACATTTATTGTTCTTAACCAACACGCCATAATACACATAATAATAAATACAAACATATATATGCATTGAAAATATAATATATACAGTGCATATATATTGAGCCAATTCACGATCTAGTAAGTCGAACGTAATAAAACTTAAACTACGCTCATTTAATAAATGAGTTCAAATTTAGCTCAAATTTTGATCATAAGCTCACAAGTTGGTTAAACTTATTTTCCTCTACTTTCGAGAAACTCAATATTAAGTAATGATATTTATAAAGACTAAATGAATATTATATTACCGAAATATTTCTAAGGATAAAAATCAACTTTTTTAATATTGATAATGATTAAACGCATATTCAAAAATATTTATTGAGACTAGCCTTTAGAATGACAGGGATTAAAAAAAACAAATTAAGGAAGAGAAACATGAGAGGAGGAGTAGGAGTACGCCCCGCGTTGAGTAGTGGAGAGTCCAGAGACCAGAGACTAGAACATAGAAAAAGCCACGAATGTTCTCTTCCTCTACGCCCACTCCTAACGTGACGTGTGGTCGGCTCCGTTAACCAAACCCCCGCATCTTCGCATCACGTTATATTACAGTAGCGCCACCACTATTACGACTTAATAAACACGCGCCCTTTTCCTCTCCGTCACCGTTACCGTTGCTGTTGTTGTTATCAATATCCACACCGCAAACGCAACCACGAACGAACCACTTGTGTTCCCCTATATATACCATCGCAAGTTAGAAACGCCCCTCTCCAACTCGCCACGCTTCTCGAACCCGAAAAGCATAAAAACACAAACACACACACACACACACAAGAAGCTAACGTTAATCACAACAATCAAAACCAAAAACAACCTCTTACTACTCCTCTATAACGAATCCCGAGACTCAAATCTCTTTCAACTTCTCAAGGTGTGTGGGCGTTCAACTAGATTCAGGTATTTTCCATACTGAAATTAAATGATTCTTATTATCTTAGTGTAATTCTCGTTTCAATGCTATGCTAGAACGGTGCACGATTGTCTGAAACAGACATATCTCTATGTTTAGATTCTTAAATGTTTCAGCTTTTCCGTCTTTGTTTCCTGTTCTTGTTTACTTTTATTGGTATTGCGCTTTTTTTTCTTTTAAATAATTGGTTTTAACTAAGAATTTATTCATAAGTTTCATTTAAATTGTTTCTGCTTGGATGGGTAGAAAATAGTTTAAATTCTGTTTCCATTTCATATGAAATTCAGCTAAAGGTTGTTCAAGCATAAAGCATTAAAACAACAAGGACAAGTTATATTAGTTGACTAATTGGAATACGGGTTAGCTTTGACTACGTGTGTCGGCTGCAAGCCATTTGAATTTTGAGCAAATGAATTGGGATGCAATGAGGAGCTATGACTTTTTTTTTTTAATAATTTTATTGAGTTGATATTTTGTTCTATCAAATTTATTTGCTTCCTTATTCTTTCCCCCATCGCAATCTTTTAGAAATGTGAGCCTGTGTTTTTTGTCCTCCCTCATAAAGGTTAATTACTGTTGTAAACAGTTCTTGTAATTTTTTTTTTAATTTTTTTGGAAGGGTGCTACTACTTGACAAGATTTTCACTTGCTGTTTGACATTTAAGATGAACCGTATTTCTTGTTTGTTGCTGAAATCACGTGGGAGAGCTGTTGAATATGATTTGCTTTTGAATAAAGTTGTGAAAATGTACAATTTTCAGCACAGATTGCATGCTTTAGTTGACTGATATGTTCAACACCAGGAAGCTAATACTGAAGCTTGCTTGCTTGTTTGTTTGATTTTTTGAGTGTTATTTTGTCTTTGTATGTGAGCATGTTTGTCCTTTCAATGATCTAAATGGGTGACTCAATAACACCCAACTTGGGCACTCCAGGCATAATTTTGATAACTTTTCCCATCAGATTCTAAGCTCTGGATTCATTAGTTTCATTTACGTTGCTATAAGGCATTAAATTGCCCTCTTCTGCTTGCTAAATCAACTATACCAAATTTATGCCCTGCATATTATAGTGGGGCAAAAGAGAGAATGATTTTCCCCCTAAAATACCAGAAGTGTAGTCTGTGGTCAGTTCCTTTGTTCCTTGTGTGAGTGTGTGTCCTAATTCTCCTCCATATTTATGATTCTCCATTGGTTGTGGTTGGGATAAAATATTGAAGTGCACTAGTGATTGTGCTTTTCTTAAAATATTAATAAGTGCCTCTTTATATTGCCATCGCAGGAGGTTGGTGCTTTTCTAATCTGCTGGTAGGCCTATTAAGATCTCATCTCACAAGGGTAGCTGATGCCATCATCATAGTATGGACTCGCAGCAGCTTTTCGGTTTCAGTGTGACAAGTGCAGGACTACCTTACATGTCATCTTTTCCAACAATTCCATCCCTACCCAACAGGCTTATTGGATCCGTGAAATTTGACACAGGAAACTCACCTAATTCCCCCTTTTCAACTCATTTCGATTCTGATACCCTTTCTGCTTTGAGTGACAGCCAGGAGCAGCACAGCCCTGGGGAAATCCTCTCCAGCGTTAGCCCCTCTTGTAACTCTTCACTGGAAGCCAATCATTATTTGCATAGATTGGTCTCATCTGCCGACAGTTGCAGAGACAGTTTGCAACTATATTCTGCCAGGAGCTCTCTCCTGCAGAATGCAAACTGTAACCAGAAAATTAGAAACGTGTTGCTGGAACTAGAAACTGCTCTGATGGCCCCTGATGATTATGAGGGTACTACATCAAATATTTCTTTGGCTGAGAGCAGCCAGCCAACGACATCTGGTCAAAGATCTAGGTCCTGGAGCCATGATTACGAGGGATCACAATTTATTCAAAGTCGGCCATCTTATGGTACTAGCAGTAGGCAGTCAAGTGACTTTGTACATGTTGTGAAAAGGCAAAAATCGATGGAGGAAGCATCTCTGCAAGGGTTCCCATCAGGCAATTTGAAACAATTGCTGGTTGCATGTGCCAAAGCCCTGTCTGAAGGCAACATGAAAGATTTTGATCAATTGATAGCAAAGGCTAAAGGTGCCGTGTCCATTAGTGGGGAGCCGATCCAGCGACTTGGTGCTTATATGGTAGAAGGGCTTGTTGCAAGGAAGGAAGCATCAGGGACTAGCATCTATCATGCCCTTAAGTGCAGAGAGCCAGAAGGCAAAGACTTACTCTCTTACATGCAAATGCTGTTTGAAATCTGCCCTTACCTAAAATTTGGTTACATGGCTGCCAATGGAGCCATTGCTGAAGCATGCAGAAATGAGGATCACATTCACATCATAGACTTTCAGATTGCTCAGGGAACTCAATGGATGACTCTCTTCAAGCTCTTGCAGCAAGACCTCGTGGACCACCCCATGTGAGGATCACAGGGATCGATGACCCCATGAGTAGATATGCTCGTGGTGACGGACTAGAAGTAGTTGGGAAAAGGTTAGCCGCGATGTCTGAGAAATTTGGCATCAAAGTTGAGTTTCATGGAGTGCCAGTTATGCTCCAGATGTGACAAGAGATATGCTAGATATCAGGCCTGGTGAGGCTTTGGCTGTGAACTTCCCCTTGCAACTCCACCATACAGCTGATGAGAGTGTTGATGTGAACAACCCAAGGGATGGACTTCTGAGATTGGTGAAGTCACTCTCCCCAAGGTGGTAACATTGGTGGAGCAGGAATCTAACACAAACACAACTCCTTTCTTCAACAGGTTTATGGAGACCCTAGATTACTACTTGGCAATTTTTGAGTCCATTGATGACACCCTTCCAAGAAATAGCAAGGAGAGGATTAACGTGGAGCAACATTGTCTTGCCAGGGACATTGTGAATGTCATTGCTTGTGAAGGGAATGAAAGGGTGGAGAGGCATGAACTGTTTGGTAAGTGGAGGTCTCAGGTTGACAATGGCTGGCTTCCGCCAATGCCCTTTGAGCACTTACGTGAACTCTGTTATAAGAAGCCTCCTGAGGTGCTATTCTGAACATTATACACTAGTGGAGGTAGATGGCGCCATGCTGTTGGGGTGGAAGAACAGGAATTTGATATCAGCTTCAGCATGGCAATGACAAAAGCATATTTAGGCAATAATGCTGTAATAGTAGAAATATCATGTATTGTTATGATGGAATCCACATTGGGTTGGAGAGGAATAATGATAGTATAGTTTCAAGTTCACAAAAGCACTCGTTAAGATCGTGTCATATGTAGGATATTAACATCTAGCTGACTGAGGTTTATGTTCATTTCCAATACCATGTAATCCTTGTTGGCTCCTTTGTCCATAAGGTGCCTCATGTACTAGTGATGCTGTATACTGATTCTTTTATAAAATGTTTTAGGTATGTTCATTGTTTTGTTCTAATAATGGATGTTGGTACTATGGGACGTACATTGCTTCCACTGTATAAAGGCATCTTTCTTGAGCTCGCTAGTGCATGAGCATAAGAGATTCAGAGTTATGTGATATTCGACCACAATATGGATTTAGTTTGAGCGTGAAAGTGATGTTCTTTCTTCATAAAAGTTGTCTAGGATTTGACTTTGCGTTTTCTTTCTAAAGAGTCGAGGTTGCTTATCACCTCAACCAATCATTTATGAGTAGTGTTTAGATATGATTTTAACGCAACATTTGTACACATTTAGGAATAAAATGATAACTAGCTAAGATTTCTCTGCAAATTAACTCAACCAGTAAAAGCCATATACTTAAACTTTGATTCTTATTTTGCCTTTTGAAATCGAAGTATAATAATACTAATTGGAAGAAAGAGAAAAGAAAAGACAGGCAGGACATCGTCTGGTGATTTCTTCTAGCATCAGTCCTATGGTTGGATAAGTTTATTTTAGCTTTAAATTATCTGATGATTTCTTCTAGCATCAAACCAATGGTTGGATAAGTTTACTTTAGATTTAAAATAACTTATAATTGAAAACTTTCTGAGATAGCATTTGATAGAAAAAGATTAGACAAAAGACAAAACCTGCTCTTCTAGTTCCTCTAAAATTTTAAGTTGGATAAATTGGTCCATGTAAAAAATTAACTCCTAAATTGTTTCATGTAAAATTGAATCATCAAATAAATTGGTCATTATAAAAAATAACTCTCAATTTGGTCCCTACAAAATCAAATAATTGGATAAATTGGTTATTGTAAAATTGAATAATCAGACAAGTTTCTCTTTAAATTGGACTAGGAGGACTAACTTATTTGATAGTTTATTTTTTCAATAACTAATTTGAGAGTTTTTTTTTTATAGGAATCAATTTATTCAACTTTTCAATTTTACAGAGATCAATTTGAGAGTTATTTTTTACAATGGTCAATTTGTTCAATTTGAAATTTTAGAGGGACAAAAATTAGGGTTTTGTCAAAAGATTATTATGACCTGGAAAAAATTGTTCTTAGGCATGCCTTTTAAGCTATTTGATACTCCAACCGCTCTAATTGTGAATCAAATATTTCAGTGATCTAGTTTCATAGCAATTTAGTTTCAAATCACTTTCTTATTTTAGAATGCAAAATAAATCATTCATTTCTTATTGATAGTCATTTTGGGAAACCGAGGCAATTTGATACATTAAAAAACTATTGTATTTAGCTACAAATACATTAGTTTTTTAATGTATCAAACTGTAAATTTTCACGACGAATACCAATAAAAAATGGAGAAAGTAATAGTTAATACACGATCTAGGATCAAGTGAAGTGATAAACGAATTATATTTTTACAACTAGTTAGTTAGTCTCACAGTAGAGCTGAGGTTCTAATTACAGGAACTAGCGGGGCAAACATCATGGTAGTGGATTTTTTAATTTGCAATGGCATTGCCCCACGTAGAATTGGTTATGGGAAAACAGAACTGGACAAAGAGCATCAAGGATTGAAATTAGCTACTTTCCTTAAATGTTCGCACTCTTGACAACTGAGCTAGCAACACGGGATAGCTTAGGAGAGGTTTTTTTTTTTCTTTTTTGCTCTTAATAAAATTACTATATCTGTATTTGGATTGACTTTTTAAAAAATTACTTTGTTTTACTTAACCCTTTTAGTAGAGTTTTTTTTAAAAAAAAAAGCTATTTTGTGTTTGAATAAACAATCTAACAAGTGCTTTTAATTATTAAAAGTACTTATAAATATGTTTGGATAAATGAAAATAAAAGCACATTTTTCGATCAAATTACATAAAAGGACAACAATAAAAGTTCAACAATATAAAATACCAATGACGCATTTTATTGGTAACTAATCCTTTATCCTGTTTCTTAATTCTTCCATTACATATAGCTAATATATTCCTGCTTATATATCATTTGCTCCTGGTGAAAGATGTATGTTTTAAAGATAAATGGATAATTATATGAGTGTCATCAATGACCCCAATGGAATTGTTAAAATGAGGCTAATGAGGAATGATACGCGCAAATAACCAAACCTACACCATACTCTTCTACCTCACTAGATGACAAAATTAGTGTATGGGGATTGTATGAATACGGAGGGACAAGGTGGGAAGAAAGAAAGAAAGAAAAGCAACGTCCCTACCTATTCACTTTCTCTTTCTTATTTCTCCATCTCTCTCACCTACCAAAGCTTCATCTCTTTATTACGTTTCTCTCGTTCTTCATCATTCAGGAGGAAGAAGAAGAAGGAGAATCAAATCTCATAGTGCACAAAATTAATCCTCATGCATGAAGACTTAGCTCATTCCATTTGATTTTTCATATATTTGTGATTTATGTCCTAAGACATGGATGATTTTTTTTTAAGTTTTTCACAAACGAATTGAGAATGACTCTATAGAAGCTGAGATTTCGTTATTATTAGAACTGGAGTTGAAACATTGTAAATGCATATTACGAAAAGTTGTAAACCAATTATACAAAAGTTGTAAACCAAGTAAAAAGTTGTAAATCAATTGAGGACACATACTAAACAGATTTAGGATTAATGTAAAATCATATTACGAAAAGTTGTAAACCAATATGCAAAAAATTATAAATCAATTGAGGACACATACTAAACATGTTCAGGATTAAACATAAAATCATATTACAAAAAGTTATAAACTAATATGTAAAAAGTTGTAAATCAGTATACAAAAAGTTGTAAATCGATTTACAATTAATTGAAAATCAATTGAGAACAAATACTAAATAGATTCACGATTAATTATAAATCGGTTTATAATTTTTTACATAATGGTTTATAACTTTTTTATACTAATTTACAACATTTTATATAGGTTTATAACTTTTTTGCATATGATTTTATATTTAATCCTAAACTTGTTTAGCATGTGTCCTCAATTAGTTTACAATTTTTTGCGTACTAGTTTACAACTTTTTGCAACTAGTTTATAACATTTTGCATACTAATTTACACCTTTTCATAATATGATTTTACATTTAATCCTGAACCTATTTAGTATGTCCTCAATTGGTTTATAACTTTTTGTGCACTGGTTTATAACATTTTGCATCCTGGTTTATAACTTTTCGTAACGCATTTATAATTCTTCAGCTTAAGTTTCTAATAATAACAGCAAATATGACTTCTAGCAGAACCATTCTCAATTCGTTTTGTTGCGAAAAATGAAAAAAATAATCATCCATGTCTTAGGACAAAAACCACAAACACATAAAAAATCAAATTGAATGAGTTAAGTCTTCATGTGAGGATTAGTTTTGTGTGCTACCAGATTTTGATTCTCCTTCTTGTTCCTCCTGAATGATGAAGAACGAGAGAAAATGTGATAAAGAGAGAAATAAAAGCTTTGATGGGTGAGAGAAAAACAAGAAAAGAGAGTGAACGGGTAGGGACGTTACTTTTCTTTCATTCTTTTCTTCCCACTTTGTCCCTTACAGTCATATCCTCATACACTAATTTTGTCATCTAGTGATGTGTAAGTATTTGGTGTAAGTATTTTGATGGTGTGATCAGGCTAATATCATTCTTTCTTTCTAATATGGTTAGGAACATCTTTAAATAAAATACATGAAAGTGATTGTATATTGAGAAAACAAGAAGCCAAGAATAGAGTTGAAGTGTAAACTTTTAGAGGTGTGTGAGTGACTATGAGGAGATGAGGGGTGTATGTGACTGAGGAGTGAGAAGAAGAAGTCTTTTAAGAATTTGCCAATAGGGTTGTAATTATAAATAATGTTGATGGATAGTTTTGAAACATAATTTTATTAAAAACCACTTTTGCTTCTATTACTTTTAGAAGTTGGGTATGAATAGCTTTTGAAAAAGATGATTCTACCACTCTTTTAATTTGAAGTGTTTTTTTTTTAAATCAATCCAAACATCTTAAAAAACATATTGAAGCACTTTTTTTTTGGTTGAAAAAATAAGTGCTTTATTTTAGGAAAAAGTCAATCCAAAGCACTCAATTCTATTATTAGGAATCCAACTTTTTTTTTTTTTTTTTTTTGGTGTGGAGTCCAACTAGTTCGAGCTAACCTGTCGGAGGCCCCTAAATGTACATTCGTCCCTTTGTTTTTGGTCAGGAATGTATACTCTTCCCTAGAAAGACAATACAAGATTAATGTTGGCGTGACATGTAGGGCCTCCGTCCAATATTGAGTCCTAACTAGAGAAGAAATTTGCAGTGCTTGCTTTGGGTTGCTCTTTTGGGCTTGCCAAAAGAATTTTATTTCAATCTGATGTGGATTCCTTGCCTGCTCTTCATAGCTCGTCCAACTTGACCCCAAAAAATAAATTATTGTCCAGCATGACCAAAAGAAAAAAGTTATCAGACAGAAAAGAAAAAACTAGTCCAGCAATCAGCATGGTTGTTATGATTTGCTTGGCAATGCGAGAACTCAACTTATATTTCCTAAAATATGTCCTGAGAAATTGACCAAAAAATAAATACATATAATCCATATTATATCTATATTTATAATTTATAATCTATAATTTATATCTATAATCTATAATATATACAAAGGAGAATATACAAAGCAGAAAAATATGCCAAATGACGAGAGGTTATAGCTTTCTTATGAGATACTCTTCCTAAAGAGTTTCTACTAATAAAAAATAGAAAGGATACAATGAATATAGAAAAGATACAAACAATAATATATTATACTTGTACCATTAATTATATCAATTTACAGTACCGCTAATCTCTCTCCTAGCATTATTATATATTTGGATTCCTATAAAGTGAGGATTTCATATTAGAAAGTAAGGTAAGAGGATTTTACCTTTAGATCAATGAATTTAAAAATGGGTCCTTTTCACTCTTTTGATCCAAGGATAAAACTTCTCACTTTACTTTTTAAAATGAGATCCTCACTTTAGAGGGATCATTGTCTATATTTTCTATAACAACTAGCGACTTAAACGGTACTTTGCCTTTTTTATTGGTGTTGGTTCTTGAAGATAAGAGAAAAGATGGGGATAACTAGAGTCGCCTTTTTAATTTTTGGGAATTATTCTAATTAGCACTAAATATTACATATGAAAATTTTACCTCAATAAAATAAATATTTAAATACAATGCAACATGTCCAAATATCAAACAAAGAAAGAGTAAATAAATGAGTATCAATTTCACACACTCAAATAATGTATTTTTCAAAGTTATGTAACATGTCTTGAAATGTCATTCCAATTATATTTGATGGTACTCAATTTAATTGAGAGGCTAAAAGTAATCGAATATCTAAAACATTATTCATTTTACTGCAATATGTGGAAATAAAATATAGTTAGTATTTTTATTGTAAAATAAGTTTAGTTGAAATTAATTAAAGTTCGCATATCTAATACTTTTCACCTTGTAAGGATTCTGGTCAATTTTTTATACATCTCATCATCTATAAACTCATGTGCTAACATTGTCATAATTATCATTTCTATTGCAGCGGGTTTGGGAGAGTGTGTGCGTGTTTTATAAGTGTGGAGAGAAAGGAAAAAATTGGTGTTTGAGTTTTTCTTATTTGAATGGGATGTGGAGTGATCCTGGTGTGTTAGGGAGAGACCAAGAGAGGGAGCATACGTTGGGGTTGGCGAATTGTGGTTGAGCCACATCAGCTATAACCGGTTAAGTTTATGGGTCATCTCTGGTCCACTATTGTAGAAGGACGGTTATTCACGAACCACAAACAACAGGCTTCGTTTGTTCTTTTTTATTTTACCCCTCCCTTCTCCTGATTCTTTCATGGGAAGACACCTATTGTTTTAGGAAATTAGTTTGGCAACCAAGGGAGGTTAGTTGACAGGAGTATAGGACTCACCCAACTTATCGCAATGTTGTGACATGTTTTGAGGTTTATTCCAATTGTAACACGTTTGCTTTATTTTTCATTTTCATTTAAAACTGATCAGTCAGAATGCAATGCAATAACCAATGCAATAACAAACATTTTAAGTTATACTTATTTGAAATACGAACCAACAAACAATGCGATACCCAATTTTGATTAAAGCCAATTTCAAATTGTAAAAGTGGCTTAAAAAAATTTTTGGCTTAAAAAGTTCTGAAGTATGTAAAATTGGCTTCAAACAATAGAAATGAGTTCAAAAAATTGTCTTTCTATTGTAAAATATGTAAAATTGGTTTGTAAAATTGGCCTTGAAATTTGCTTTAAACAATAGCCAATAGCCACTTCTATACTAACCATTTGGTAAAAGTATGCTTAGTATATTTATTGTAAAATTAGTTACAACCTAATTCTATTCATCTCAATCTTAAATTTATAAAGAGAAGGAGTGTAAAAATTTGAATATCAAACAAACCAATTATCCCTAAAAATATGTACATAAGGTATCTTTTAGATATGCAAACCTGAAAAAAAAATATTGAACCTTTTCAAAATTGTTGGTATAATAATAGCATTGCATTAAACTAACATTCATTCTACAATAGCCACTATTTTCTCCTCAAGCATTCATGATTCTTCAATTTGGCAATCATAGTTAGTCTTCAGGAAATTCACCACCTTACTCAAACAACCTCACACTGGGACCAATATCTTCCTCTACCTCCTAACCATTCTAGCTCTGATTCCTCTATCCTTCATCGAACACTTGGAGGCTACAAATAAAAACAAAAATCATCAAACAAACCAAAAAAAAGCCAAAAAATTAAAACCAATAAATTAATACAAATTAAAAACCCCTGCCGCATATCCATTTACAATTAACAATACAATGTCTCACATGTCTTTGATTTGTAAAGTTTCTTCCTATTTTATCAGCCATAACAAAAGAGAGCCACAACATCATGTTACAATCTATCACACACAATCCAAACATGAAACATAAATTTTCATTGCAGTACCAATCTCAATGTCGACAATACATAATCCCCAAGTGCAAACCCAGGACACAAATCAAACCAGAACATAACTCAATTCAATGAAAAGAAAACAAAAAGGAAAAGGAAAGACAAAACAGAAGCAAAATTTGAACCATAAGCAAAAAGTCATTTCATATCTGTACCATTTTGAATTTAGGATTAGAGCAAGCACACAGACATTGGTGGAGGAAGAATGACCATTCTATTCCAAGTACCGCCATGTTGTGGGATAAAGAAGCCTGGGCAGATTCTTCTATTTTGAAAACAATGTACGCGTGAACACCAAAAAAATCAATATTTATCAATTAGAAATGCATGACAAAGGATTCTTTGCATCAAAAATGCAAAATCCAATTTCTCAAATATAAAATACACAATAGGAGTTTTCATAACCCTTGATCCTTAGCAAAAAATTAAATCAAAATAGAATGATTTCTCTATGCAAAATAGATTACATTACATTACATTCTCTACAAACAACTAAAAATATTCTATCAAAGTTGCAGTTAGCCAAAAATTGTTCAGTTCATACAACAATACCTATCAGGAGAATCATTTATTTTCTTTACAAGGATAGCTCCCTTTCTAGGCTTTTCGTTTGATAAATCGAAAAACAGAAACAAACATTAACTCATTATCACAACAAAAATAAAAAATAAATAAATAAAAATTGAAGCCCTGAAAAGCACCTACATCTTGTATCGGAACAGAACGAATCCTCACGGACTCAACCTCACCAAACTTCTTGAACTCCTTCAGCAATGTCTTCTTCTTCACCTTCAGCAGCAAATTCCCTGCAAATAATAAAACATAATTGCTATAAGGATAGGTCAAAACTCAAAAGAGTAATCCCCATAGGAACTTCAAAAATTTGTAAAAATGGATTCTTTGGTTCATCAAACACAATCCAAAAATAAGATATCCTTTCTTTTTTTTTTTAACTCCTTTTTTCTATTAAGATAAAAACAAAATTACAGACACTGAGATGCAAGGCAAGTACCAGCAACTCCACCTTAATCTTTGCCAACTTCATTTACGTGCCCTAAAATTACACTTCAATCCAAGCCAATCACCAGTGAATTAATTGGGCTAATGTCAATAATTAAAATTAAAAAATTAAAAATAAAATTAAAATTTGAAAATACTGGTCTGTAAACAACAGCATCAACAACAGTGATGATCTTCAAAAATTGAATGCACTTGGGTCTTTAAAATCCACTTGATAATTGATAATTGATCCAACTTTGTCCTAGTTCCACAATTTCATAACTGAAACTTCATATTAAATAGAAAGATTGATGAAACTATGATTTGAGCAAATCAGGCTAAGAAAGGTACCTACCACTCCATAGAGGACATTGGCCTCAAGAGAAGAAACAGTCTCCGCCATCTGATCCCTTACCTTCGCCGCCCGATCAGCAACCGTCCGACCTCCTTCTGGCGAGATCTGGCCCAATGCGTCTCCCAATTTAGACCTCGCATCCGCTATCGCCTCATCCTTCTGATCGGCTGTTCAATCGTTCCTCACCACGTAGGTGCTACTCCCGCCACTGTCTGCCTCTTTCCTCACCCGATGATGGTGCAGAAGCTCTTCCGTGTGGGCGATGTCGTAGTCTATGGTAGCGGTGGCGATGTGAAGTCATGTCCGGCTATGGTGTACCTCGATAGTCCAAAACCAGATCTGTGACTACTATTTTGTGGCGCCTTGGTAGAGTGGAATCTTTTCTTTTGTTTGGTGTGGATGGATAATGCTAGAATGGCTGGGAGGCAGAGGAAGATATCTATACCATTAAATATCACTTTTGATCTAATAGCATCCATGTAGAAATACGGGAAAATGAAATGAACATGTGGGTGTTAGGACGTGTGGTGTGTGGTTCAAATGAGATGAACATGGATGGGTGTGTGGTTACTGGAGGTTTTATTTTTAAATAACTTTTTATTTCAAATTTTGAACAGTTGTTCATTGATTCAAAGATGGAACGGATAGACAAATTAAAAATGAGTTATATTCATTTGGTCCCTGATTTTCACTTGTGAGTCATTTTTAGTTATTACTTTTAAAATGAAGTTAAATTAGTCCGACATTATAAAATGTGAGTCAATTTAGTCCCTTATTCCACTTTTATTTAACATTTTATCACTTAAATGATTATGTGTAACGTCAAGATATTTATCATACCATGTGTAACATCCTCCCAAGTACAACCCCATTCTTAAGCTATGATATTGATACTCGAGAGTTGTTACTTGTTAATTAGCGGACCTTTCTTAGTTATCTATAGGTATTGATCGAGTCGAGTAGTAACTAATTCGTGGTTCTACTAAATATATACAACAAATACACAAAACATTTATTTAATTCATAAATAAATACAAAAGGAAGCTCTTTTATCAGCTTGAATACATACATGTTCTCTACTTCGTTTACAAACATATACACACCACTAAGTACAATATAATAAAAACACTAACTACTAAACTCCTACGATCGATTCCTTTAGTGTAGCAACCTCGTAGTCCTCTTGGATCAACTTGGAGGCGACACGGAAACACAAAAACGAGGGGTGAGAATTACACAATTCTCAGGAGGATAACTCCCAGATACACAATCATAAATGTCATCGTCATTCGCCAAGCCACTTCGGTTTATTAGAAAAATATGATCATGTAATGTAAATAAAGATTCATTTTAAAGTTTCAAAATCATCTTTCCGAAGTGGGTAGCTTTTATTATTCAATCACTTAATATACACACATAATACTACTCAATAGCATAGTATTACATTTTGAAATATGCGTGCCTTAGGACATTTGAAGGGGACTTTTTCTTTTTCATACCCATTAAAAGAACTTTCCCGTCCATTAAAGAGGATCTTTTCATACCCAAAAAGGGGACTTTCTTCGTGCCCTTTACACATTTAGGGGACCTTCTAATGCCCTTCACATAATATAGGGACTTTCATTTCTCTACTTAAACATGTACCATCATCAAGTTCACATATAAACAATCAATCACAAGTGACTTTCATTCATTTCTCATAAGCCAAATCTTAAAGTCACTATCATGCATTCATATACCATAGACTTGGACTAGATATCAAACTATCACAAATTTCTAGTCATTCTCACATTCCAGCACTTTGGCAGAGTTATTGTTCTGGGTGCAACATTTAATTGCCATATCAAACAACTATTCCAAGAGCCACAAAAATTCTGTATGACACTATAATGTGTCTAGGACAACCTGTAAAAATTTTAGGGCAATCAGAGTTATATAACCACTTCAATAAAATAGGAAAATCTGGTGGTCAGAAGCCACAAATTCATAGTCCAGACTTGTGTTCTCAAAATATTTAGCCCTAGATTTCGATGGAATCATAGTACAAGAAAATTCATAGAGATATTTCAACATGGTATTAGTCTTGTGTAAAAATTTCAGGAGCTATCTCAATCAATTGCTATGATTAAAAATTCGGGCAAGTTTGTCATTTCAGTCTAAACAATTCAGGCAGCAGTTACAATTCGGTTTCTAATTTTTTGAGGCATCAAACCTTAGAATTAACCCTAAGAAAATTCGTGTGTTTAGTCTAAGAGGTTAACTACAACATATAATTTTCATGGCTCATGAAACCACCCACAAAATTTCCAGAAAATTCGTGAAAAGTTCTGATTACAGAACAATAAGTCCAAGCAACCTAGTTCCAATTTCACTTGAGAGAAAACCCATTTAAAACCATCCAAACACAACACAAAAATTCATACATCAATATCAATATGTTAACCATCAGAATCATCAAAATTTTGGAATTAGGGCAAGCCAAACAGAATTGAAAAATTCCACAAGAAAGGCAGCAGAAACCCTACTTTGAGAGCTTTTGAGCTCTATGCTCCAAATGATGCTCTAGAATGCTTTTGCTTCACTTCAAAGCTTCCCCACCAACATCAAACCCTTCCTTTAACCTCTGATTGTGTGCCCTCAAAGTTGGAAAGTGATGGATTCAAATTATAATCGGTTAGATTTGTAGGTTATGATGAATAGAATAAGTTTAGTGAAGAGAATTTGTGGTTTTAGTGACTTTGAGCTAGGGTTTTGCAAGCTTGAAGCTTGTTAATGGAGTTTGAGAGGAAGAACAATGGAGGAAGGGTTTTAGAGAGGTCTGGCCGAAATTGTGATGAAGGAAATGATAAGATGTTGATATTTTGAGTTTAGGGCAAAATACATAGAATTTTCAAGTCCAAAATGTTTTCTTTCTTAAAGATAAATGTAAAAATTTTTTGTAAGCATCCTATTGGTCCTAATAAAGTGGAAATGGTGTGGCTTCTTCTAAGCCACACACTTGTCTTGATGGGTGGCAAACTTTCACTCTGGAAGTTTCATTCGTAAAAACTTATATCGAAATCTCACCAAATTGGCACATTTATCGAACAGATATTGCCCGAAAATTAATTTTAAGTATAAAATTATCAATCCCACCTATTTCTAACCTTATTCCCATGTTTCCTAATTTCGGGTTCCCTGGCCCGAATCTAGGGTTCAAGCCTCCGCCAGCAGAGCTGGCCCGGAGGTTACTATTCATCTGCTTAAATTTTTTTTTTTTAAAGAGGTCCATTGAGCCACCCTCATCATCGTTGTCCTTCAGATTTCTGAAATTATGAATAACAAAGCTCAAATTAATTTTTAAATGATTTTCATGTACACCATGTGTTATATGAAGTAATAAATAAAGTTTAACTTATTTTGATATTAAATTACATTAAATGACTCTTTTATATAATTTTAAATATCAAAATAAGTCATTTTAAACTTTATTTATTTTAGATGATATATAGTATGATAAGATATATTTAAGGTTACCTATCATCATTTAATTCAGAATGTTATGAGAGCAAATTGAGGGACTAATATGATACATTTTGTAATGTTGGGGACAAATTTGACTTATATTAAAAATGGGATTAAATGAACTCATAAATAAAAAGTGAAGAACTAAATAAGCATTAACTCAATTAAAAATAGTTCACAGACTTGAAACCAAATTTCATTTTAGTTAGGAAACACAAAAAGCAATTTTTTTGAATCCTCTTTATTTAATGGTATAAATTCAAATTTCAAATCAAATACAATCCCTCCACTTTTATTTCCCATTTCAAATTTCAAATCAGATCAAATTACATCTTTTTTTCTTTCTTTGTTTCCTTCTCCTTCTACGTTCTATCTCTTCTCATCTCTTCTTTTTGACAGAACCACTCTTCTTCTTCTTCTGACAACCATTACTAATAGCAGCAGTTGAATCTTCACAGCCAATAACAATTGTAACGTTCTCTTAACTCATACCTGCAACCATGATAAGTCATTCAACAATCAACACAAAAAAAAAAAAACAACAAAGATGCATTCAATAATATAAAAAATTAAATATGGTACATAATTTTTATGGGTGCAATGCAGGTTTATGACTATTCAGGGAAGCAATTGAATCAAGGTTTGGGTTCTTCTGGTTTATGTATTTAAACTTTTGGTAGCTATGTAGTTTATATTCCATATTTTTAATTTCAACCTTTTGGTTTTGCAAATTTCTTCAATGGATTTGGTTTTGAAGATAATTTGGTAGAGAAGTAGTCTTCTTTTGGTGTTCTAATTTTCGTTTTACAGTTTGTTGTTTTGTTTCATAAATATATGCAAATCTTTTCACTTTCACGGAGCATTTTACCTACTGTTTTTTTTTATTTCAGTTGCTTTGTATGAATATCTACTACAAGCCATAATAGAACTGTGTAGGAATTGAAGTAGAACACCTTATATATATTACGATCATCATGGACATTGATATGGTAGTAGAAGGTATTCTCTTATAATGATAATCTATAATCTGTTATAGTTTAATGATAATATATTACTTTATGACATGAGTTGAAAAATATGCTTAATTTCTCTGATTAGTTGAGCTCAATCTGCTTTGATTTGTGAAGATGGGTTTGTTTATGTGCATGTTTGGGAATTTTGAGAGAAAAAAGAAATGGGTTGCAGAATTCCTTTCAAGCTTTAGTTTTTCTCTTCTTCTTTGTATTTTTGAGTTGATGGACTTAATAGATTTGTTAGCAGCTTTCAAGTTTTTTATTTTTTCCAATGATTTTTTTATATTTGTAACCAATAATTTCAATAAGTTTTTGCCTTTATTTCCCAGGAAGTACCTGACGTGGTTTGCTTTTGATGAAGAAGGACTGTTTTGATCCCCTGTTAATATTTTCACCTATGGAAGAAATTGACCATTTAAAGTTTTTGTTTTGTTTAAATTTTGATGCATTAAAATAGGATGTAAGGACAATCCACTTTTGAAAACATATTATGATGTTATGAGTTTTTTACACATTTAGAATAAAAAATGGATATTATATTATTCCAAATTCTGAAAAAGTATTACGAATATATTCTATTTTATATTATATAGAATCCTTGAATCGATTTTCGTATAAATAATTTCAGCCAATTTTCATTTGCACACAAATCGACTTAAACCAACTGTTTGTAATCATTTAAGAGAAGATGTCAAATGTATGAGAAGGTTACAAAAGTCGATTTTGGTCGTCATTTTTCAGCATGACTTTTCTGGTCCTCATTGTTAATCTAGCATCGTTAAATGGTAAGGTGACAAACAGAGAACATATCATTCCATACCACAAGTATTTACACTAGGATCAAAATTTTAATTTTAAAAATTTATTACAAAATCTCACATTCTCTCTCAACTCCTCCCCAATCCAAATCCCTCTTCACCTATGGCGCCGCCACCACCACCGCAACCTCTGCCACCACCACTATTACCTTTAGTATCTACCATGTTGAGCTGCACTTATTATAATTCCTCCACTTTCCACCACTTCCAAGTGCTACAAAAAAGATGGCAATTACAATCACGTCCCCTACAAAACGTTGATGCCACCGCCAATCCTAGGTTATTGTTGGTATCTCCTGAGCTCATTTTTTGTTGAGCACTTCATGAAACCATGTGAATTGACCAAAAGACCTTGTAGGTTTGAATTTGTAGCGAATCTCCCAAAGAAATAGAGGAAGGGTAGTGAAGAAGGGAAGGATGTCACAACAAGCTTAGGCCATGACCGGCGCATGGGAATACATTTCCCAAGGAGCTTGACATACAAATTTTCTAGGAAAACGGGAGAGTTTCCTTTGTTTTTCGATCATTCCCCAAATAAAATACAATATATAATATTCCCAGTAAATCCAGACATATGGGCATCAAGCATTCTAGAATGCGCCCTTCCAGTATATATATCTAAACTTAGTTTACAAATCCTTTCTTAAAATAGTTTATACATATCTAAATCTTAATTATGTATGCTTAAGCACAAATATATACATAAAAACAAAACTAATTGAAGACCTTGACATATGGAGCATTAAAGTTCTAACAAATAAAACTCAACAAAAATAGGTTCCAGTGTACCAAAAGGCCTTCTTAAGAAGGTTCGCAAACAAACAATCGGCTACTAAGGAGCCTGGGATTGAACCTAACTGCACCTATTGGAAAGAGAGAGAAACAACGGAGTGAGTTTTGACCCATGGTAGACATGATGTCTATAACCCACATGAGACAATATATAATCCATAAATAAAATAATAATAGCTTCATAGTTTATATAAATTCAACAAATCCTTTTATTTATGAATAAGATTCTTGAAAACATTCCACTTTATAAAAAATAAAGGAATCATCAAATTAGGATAACAGAAGGATTTACACTAAGCGGCCATTCCTTCGTGTGATCCTGAGAAGGGTTTAATCCCATGCGGATAGCCATAGAAAGGATCCATTGTATGATCCTAAATTTATAATCAAGGTGCACCAAGGCTACGCTACCTGTCGTTAGAGATCTGTTAGAAATTCTTCCCAAAACATATAATTACTTTATACAAATCAATAAAAATGGGTCATACCCACTATCCATGAATCATTTCTCAAATCTATATTAGGGGTTGATAGCTTTCAATTAGTTCAATCTATGAAATTTAATATTTCTTTATTAAATTTCTAAATTATATCATATTGTCTCATGTGTAAATTTTCAAATAAAATATAACCTATTTACATTAAATCTATTTTCACCAAACATTTATATAACATAGCCAAATAATTATTTCTCAGCCTCTAATTTACTAAAATATATTTTTAACTAATTTAGAATAATTTAAAACAATTATAGACATAATGTCTACTCACAAACTATTTCAGAATTGAATATCAACTTCCAAGTGCCAATCCAACATTGACGCTCAATTGCTCTATAACTCTAGAAACAATATGAATAAAATATTAGTAATTAAACAATAATACCAATTTATACAATTTACCCCAAATCACTAAAATCACTAATTTATAGAATAAAAAAAATTCTAATATTAATCCTAAATTAACTAGAAAATTTAATAAATAAAATAGAGAGAGTAAGAGCTTATTTACCATCTAAAAGATAATTAGTGAAGAAATTCACTCCAATTTCTTAAAAACTTCAAGCTCTCTAATAGATTTTAGAGAGAAAAATAAGAGGTAGAGGAGAAAAAAACGGAGAAATGATGAAGAGGAGGAGGAGATGATGATTATGGAGGTGATGGTGATATTTTTTTTTCTGAAATAAAAAGAAAAAGAAAAAGAAAAGAAGAAGTAGAAGACGAAGAAGAGAAGAAGAGAGGAAGAAGAAAAGGAAAAAATAGAGAGAGTGTCACGAGAGGATGAGAGGAGAGGAAAGGAAGAAATAAATAAAAAGAAAGAGAGAAAATATGGTAGTCTATACCACTTAAGGTACGGTGTAACTCACTTTAATTTTTAATTTTTTTTTTCCATTATCACAAAGGAAATCTTGTTTTGAGAATTTTAGGAGAAAAGCTACATAATAGTAGCTATGTCCCCTGAAGGGAGTGGACTTAAGACGTGTTGTAATCTTACGGAATACGAGGAGGAATTAGTGATTTTCAAGAAATGGAATTTTAGCACATCATAAAATCACTTTAAATCGATTTTAAATATGTCAAATCTATCAAATCGATTTTGTAACCTTCTAATAGATTTGACATCTTTCTAAATTGATTTAAAATCGATTACAGCGAATAGTTTAAGTCGATTGTGTACAAATGAAAAGCTGGCTCAATTGGTTTACATGACAATCAATTTAAATTGATTTCTATATAATACAAAATACGACATATTAATATTTTTTAGATCTTGGTAGATATATAACATCTTATTTTTTGTTTTAAATGTGTAAAAACTCTGATGTTGTTGTTACCTCTTTGATATAATGGTGTTGGGTTGTTAATAAATGAATTCCTTTATTGCATACATTAGCTTAAATTAGATTGTCTTGGTTTTACAGTTTTTTTTGTTTTGCCTCTAATGGTTTTAAATTAAAATGGAAATTTTTTAACTAATTATAACGTTCTTCTGCATTAGTCATTGTCAAGTTTGTGTATAGCTTCACCTAACGCACCTTCAACTTGATACATGGACATGTTTTACTAAAATGTTCTATAGAAATGCGAATTGTTACTATGCCAATCATACTTCTAATTAGAAATATTTGGATTGCAAAAGAATGGATCACCTTGAGGGAATCATGGTTGGGTGATGGTAATTGTGTCGTTTATTTTGCTCTCAAGATTTAGTTTCACAAATAGCCATTGAGAATATTTAATTCTTAATATTTGATGTGTGATGGATCTAAGAAAATTTTTGTTCTCTGTGGATTTGTTTAAGATGAACATATGCTGGGAAATATGTTGTTTCATTGCCTAAGAGTGGTATTCTTTTTATAAAGACTGAGAACCATTTGTACAATGTTTCTATTTGGAAAAGAATTGATCAGAAAGTGCTTCTTCTGTTGAGTAATGTATGCCATATAGTTTGATCTTTGGTTTAGCTGTGAAGCTCATTCCTATGTATTTGGTAGATTGAAGTCATGGCTTCATGACTCATTGGTGTTACTTGAGTCTCCCTTAGAACTTGCTATATGTATGATATATATCAAAAGAATTGGTTGTGTTCATTCAAGTGGTTCCTCTTAGTACTCATGGGCAGCAAAAACTTATTGTGGAGAGTCTTCATGGAAGCTTAATTTGAAATGATTAGGCTATGAAATTCATAAAGAAAGAAACTTTTAATAGCTCAAGTGGAGGGTGTTACAAGTAACTATATTCATTTACCATTAAAAAGAAACTTTTATTTACATTACTGTTTAACTTTATAGTTGATCCTTCAATTGTGTTTCTTTCATGTCATCAATAACTAATTTATCTTGTTAAGTTCATATGATACGGAAATTCATTTTCCCAGCTATTTTCTTGGAAAGGATTGTAAGGTTAAACTTTTTGTGAAAGGAATACTGCGGGAAATCAGAAACTTACCCTCCTAAAGAATCACTTGCATAAAACTTCTGGGGCTATTAGTGGGTCATATGTCAACATGTTATTGTTTCGTAGTGTAAGGGATGTAAATCTAACAAGAATTTGTACGTTTATTGATTAGATAACACGCTTTTCTGCATAATAAATTGTCAGCACTTGTTTGACTATGATAATGTTTATGTTAAAAGCCAATTAATTGATGACTAAAGCACGTCTTAGAGTTTTGTTTTTGCTATTATGGAAGTACTACAAAGAACTAAACGATGGCCAAATGTAAATTTTAAGTTTGAATCAAACAACTTATTTCCTTGTGCGATCAATTTTGTATTACTGATTTATGGCTTTAATTAAACAATAGTTTTTTTTGAGTCATTATTCTGGAGTCATTTTTGGCTTTTGTTCTTTGAATGAATGATATAGTTAACAGGTGAGTACTGTATTTGGTTGCCAAGAATGAAGATGCATGCTTATGTTGAGTTGACAAAAAAGTGCTATATTCAGATTACTTTATTATTTCTTTAATTCTAATACTAAGTTTTAATACTTTTATCTTGAGTCTACAAGGAATGCCTTTGAGAAAGGGTGTTCAGTAAGTTTCAATGACATTAAGGACTAAGTAGTGTAGGTCCTATCTACTTTATTATATGTGATGGAGGAATTGGGAACACTTGTACCTGGAGAGAGAATTAAATCCACTGATGATTTTGACAAAATTTTCATCAATAGAATTGGCCATTGAAAGATTATAGACCCAATCTTTGAGGCACTTTTGAATGGCTCAAGGATTGGGACTTTACGCCTCTTCCTATATATTGAGCTCTTGATAAGCCTTCACGAGCAGCAACACCACAGTTTGATGATGATTTTTCTGAGAAAGTAATACAGTATGGTTGGTAGTTTCCTTTTGTTAAGGTGAAAGTGATTTTGTTAATGTACTCTATTTTAATATATAATCCTTATTGTCGTGTACACCAAGAAATGACATCTATCTGGCTAAGTTGGATTTCTACTCAATATATAAGCCTACTCAGTCTCAGGTAATTGTTTCTTTATTTAACCCCTTCATTATCTAAACAGTTTAGTGCAATTGCTAGCTATTCAAAACTATTCTCAATTGTACCAATCAGTTACCAACTTCAGCCACTTTGAAGAAACCAAACCAAGTATGAGCAACTCTATTGGGCAACGTTACTAGCTTTAGCAATGAATATTTAAGTTTCAACTAAAAGATAATATACCTATGTTTCGTTAAATATTCATACTTGACGTAATATCCAATTAAGTATATCGTATTCCTTTTTGAAGGTGTAATATTATAACAAAATTGCTTCAAATACCATAATAATGTATATTAATTGTTATACTGTTAGGTGTTAAATTTTGTGCTAATAGTGACCGAGAATGATAGATTTTATTTGCAAATGAATCAAACTAGAAGTAGCACTATTTGGAAATCACATACATCATGAGTGTAAATTTTTATTGCGAAGTGTTATAAATAGGCAATTTTGAATTTAAAGTAAAATAGTAGAAAGACGGAGAATAAAGTGGTTAAGAATTTTTTGTTCTCTCTTTTAGGTTTCGTTTGGATGCCATTTTAAATATGATGGAATAAGCTAATACTAGATGCTATATTCTTTTCCATTGTTGGTTAGACAATGTATTTTATAAGTTTATCTATCATGATCCCTTTATATGTCAAAATGATGTATAACTTAATCATGTTAAGGAGGTTATTAAACCTGATTAGTCTTTAATGTACAAGGACTCTTTTATTTTTTAAATAATAATAATAAATTTAATGAAAAATAATTATTAATAAATAATTATAAATAAAATAAATTAATAAATATTTAAATAAATAATAATTACTAATAAAAATAATTTTTTAAATAAATATTAACAAATAAAATAATAAGTATTTAATAACAATTAAATATTTTAAATAAATAATATATATTATAAAAGTATTATAAATTATAAATAATATGTAATATGTAAGAATAAGGACTAACAATTAAAATACTTTAATTTAATATTATTTTTAAATTTAATTAAAAATTATAATTAAAAATATTAAAATATGTATAAAGAAAGTATTTTATATTTTATACTTAATGAAATAATAAATAGTTATAAAATGTTGAAATAGATAATTACATTTAATATAAATTAAAATTTTAGTTAATAAATATTGTAATAATTAATAAAAAAATTATTTTATTATTATATTTTGTTTACTATTTACTTATAATTAAAATTATTGGTAAATAAATGATAATATTATAATTGAATATAAAATGTAGTATCTATATTGCTAAATCAATATTATATAAGTATTAAAAATTTATTAGACCATCCTATCAGGTTTTATACTATTAGTCCTTCCAAACAAGCCCTTATATTTCACACTATCTAATCATCTTAGGATTGGTTTGGTAATATTCTTTAAGAGAGTATCTCTTTTTGTAAAAATAATGTTTTTTATTTAGTAAAGAAAAATTTAGATGTGCTGCTTAACTTTTAAAGCTTTTCACATTTTTATTAGGTGTTTTTCAAATTTGACTTGTTGAAAAGACTAATATAATCTTACTATTTTTAATGGCAATGAAATCAATTGATAAGAGTACTTGGTGGATCACAAACATGGCATGTAGGCAGTAAGCTATTTATTAGATGGTGATTTTTTTTTTAGTATTGTTACCTCCTTATTAATAAGAGATGTTAGACATATGTATTATACAAATATATATATATATTTTCAATGGGCCCTAGCCCAAAAATAAATTAACAAGTATATTATTATACAAGTAAGATTTTTTTTTATTAGTATTGATACCTAACAAGAAATGTTAGACATATGTATTACACAATTTTTTTTTCAATGGGGACCTAGCCGTAAAATAGATTAACAAGTATGTTAGTGTAAAAGTAATAGTTTACATATTATATAATTATTTTTAATCTGAATTTTCCATATTATTTCATGCAAAATTTTAGTTTGATTTACATACTTGACAAGAGGGAGGAGAAGGAGTAGGTGATTATTTCACATGTATAATCTTATATTTCAATACAAACTAATAATTTTTAGTGCATACAAATTAAAATTATTAATATATTAATTTTTATTTAAAGCTTATTTTACAGAAAAATTTAACATTTTCTACGAACAACTTATTTTAAGGTTTCTTTTTTCAAGTCGAGGAAGTGCCAATTGTTTACATTTATGTTAATGTTTATGAACTGAATTATTATTCATTGGATATTTATTGTTAAATGTTCATCTACTATTTCTCTTTTAGCTTCATTTAATTATTTCATAATAATATTTGTTTATAATGCATATCATATATATCAAATTAATAATTTCTATGATTTCAAATATATGTTAATATATGAAAATATATTAGCAAACAGACTACCAATCACCATACATCACACGTGTACTGCACTAGTATGAGTGTGTATATATATTGTAAGAATGTGTTTATTTCAAGGTTTATATAATTTTATTTCAAGCAATAACTGCTTGGAAATAATATATATATTTTCATATTTGTTTTAAGTTTTACAAAATACAATTCCCATATGTCAATCATTTACAGAAAAATTATATTTCTTTTAATAGAATTTTATTCCAATGGGTTAGATTTCCATGATTTAAGTATGAAAATTATTGACTAAAAATCAAGTTAGAAAACTGGTATTCAATTTGTGAAGGCACTTGTTCAAAGGTTCATAGTCTCAAACTGGATTCAACCGGAATATAATAAAAAATATGTAAATATATACATATGATAAATTCAAAAGCAAAAACATATATTAGTTATCAACATTAACATAACCAACACAAAATAACATTGTTCAAAGGTCTATAGTAAACATTCAGTACATAACTTACACATAAGTCAATTATCTCTAGTCTCATTGCCTCAACTTCTAATAAATATGAAACATTAACTCACATGATCACATCATCACCAAACAATATTCAGAATAATGTTGCATTAACATTAAACATATAGAAAGTGGATCAAATAGGATCATCAAAATATGCATTAATTTGTTGGAGATCTTGTTCAAAAGCTTCATTCTCATGTCCTTCTCTTCATCATCAAATGAACGCAAGCCATATCAACAAGATTAGTCTCCTCATTATCTAACATAATAAAAATATGTTAAAATATGTAGAAGAGTTTATAAATAAACACTTTATGAAAAAATGAAACTATAAAACTAACCAAACGAATTGAAGGAATAGAGTTGCCTTCATCAACCAATTCTTCAATAGTAGTGGGAAGTTCTAGCTCTTCAACTTTTTGTCACCCAAAAATCAACTAGATCAATACTTTGATAATCAATTGGATCATAAGACCTTTTCTTTTGATGTAACCTAAATACAATAGAAAATTATTGTAACAATTTCTAAGTTTGCTAACCTAAAATTCCAAAATAAATAACATAATGTCATTGATAACTATTAAATAATTTAATGCTATAATACCTGGTTTTAAGACGCAAGTTATATATCACAAAATATCATTTAGCCTCTATGCTCCAGCCTATTCCTTCTTTTATTGTGAATTTGTTCAAAAAGACTCCAATTCCGCTCACTTCCCAAGGATGAAGATGTTTGGCCAAGAATGCAAATAGCTATCTTTTGAAAAATTGGAGTACTACCACCAAAGTATCTCCACCATTCACCTGCATAGATTAAATATAACTATATAAGTATTTCCTTATTAACCATCAATAATTCATATATGCTTTGAAATATCAAGCAAATTAAAATATTAAACTAAATAGTAAATATCCAATATCTTACTAGGTTGGAGTTCCTGGGCCTTTCTTAGCATTTGGCTGATCAAAACTTTCTTTGCGTCTCGGTATAATTGCAATTCCTTCAATGCTTTAATTGAGTAACTACAAGACTCTTTACATCAAACAAATCAAGTAAACCTTGTAAAACACTATACTTCTCAACAAACTTCTCATCATAGAAGTAAGGGTTTAAAAAGTAGTTGCTGCATGGAGACTTTGCTTCAAGTGCCTATCCCATCTTGCCTTTATAACATTGTGTAAGGTTGATATGCAATCTTATTGTGCTTGAACATCTCCTTAATTGCATTTTTAGCCCTTTGCATTCCTCATATACATATCCCAATGAAGGTTTCTCATCAGAATCAACAATTCTCAACAATCTAATTAAAGGGCAACAAGCTTACATATAGTAAAACATTCCTCCCAAAATTTCTTGTTTAAGATAACATTTCTCCCACTAGCGCTCCTTGTTAACTTGTGTCCAATAAAGAATCTACAACCAAAGCTTGCAAATGTCTTATGTTCATGAATATTTTTCAAGGTAAGAAAGATAGAGCAAAACGAGTAACTCCTGACGAACAATTTCTTTCCAATCGAGCCTTTTTCTAAGCCAAGACAAGAAAACCATATGGTTGTAAACAAAGATAGTAATCTTGGAAGCACGGAAGCAGACTACTTATGTTTGGCATGCTACTTATATCTTTCAAAATAATATTAAGTAGTGTCAGCACATGGAGACAAAAATGTGATCATACTTTTCATGAATAAGCTTCCAGTTGCTACATAATTAGGAGCATTATCAGTCACTACATGTACAACATTATTTGGTCCAACCCATTCAATAACATCAACAAACATACCACACAATGTAGAGGCATTTTTAATTACATTTGAAGCATCTACGGACTTAACAAAAGACATACTAGAGTAATAGACCAAAAAATTAATAAATGTTCTCTGCCTTTGATCTGTCCAACCATCAACCATAAGTGTGCAACCATTATCTTTCCATGAGCTTCGATAACTTTCCACAAGCAATTGACACTCTTTCTTAAGATCAGTCGACAAATGAACTCTCAATTCATCATAACAAGGACCTTTAAAACCAGGTCCCATACTAGCAATAGCATCCACAACATCTTGAAAGTATGATGATTGTGCATCCATAAGCCATCAAGCAATTCTCACTTTAGCATTATGTGTTGCTTCTTTGCTTTGAAAGACACTTCTCAAACTTGGTTGGGCTCATGGGGTTGTCCTTGGTGCAAATAACCACTAACATTTTGAGAAGCATTTACCTTTCTTTTACGTACCCTTGTCTCCAACAATTTGCATCTTCGATGGTCGAGGGGAGGGATATCTTCTTCCTCTTGTGCCATTGCTTCTTCAATCTCATCATCACCAAAGTTCAAAAACTTATCTTTACCTTTTTTACCTTCTTCCAAAAGTCTTGCCATTTGTTCTTTCACATCATGAGGAACTTTTTTGCATTTAGCTATGTTTGCTTGTTTTCAAGATGTTGCTCTTATTCTATTAATCCCCCTCCTTTATACTTGGACAAACAAAATAAACATGTGTATGACATCTTCCCTTGTCGTCAATATAAAGAAAATATTTCCATGTTCATCAAGTTTTCCCACAAGTAGAGGCAGAGGAGGATTGGGTATTGGATTTAGCATTAGGATTGACATTATTGCTATTATTTAGTGATGGATCATTAATATCCATATCTGGAAAAAAGAAGTATAAAACGTTAAAAACAATGCCAAAACTAAAAATTCGTATTAGGAAATTACAACAACAATACACAATAATTATAACCAAAGGTGCCCAATCACTAAACAGGATGTAAGGTGTCCAATCACTAAACCTGTGACACCACCCTCAAGTCGTGCTTAACACATTTCAAAGCTTGCCGAGCCTATCTATCTTAATTATATTTTTCCTTCTTTCATCTTTTGAGCTAGAGAAAGGCGAACAATTTTGAGTATAAAATTATGCAAGTATCAAGGTATGTAATGTTCAAGAAAGTAATAAATCATCAACTATTATCCTAAAATCAGTTTCATGAGCAACTATTCATCATCGCATTGCATTGCAAACTATAGATAGATTATTAGAAAATGTAATTGGATACTCAATAAGGAAGAACAAGCCAAACACAAGCACTTTGCCAATTACATAATAGAATTCAGTTTTTGCAATCACTTGGAACATACATGCTTAGTGAAGAAAAATATACAACAGCTATCAAAGCACCTCTTTCATCTGTTGGATTAACCAATGAACTGCAATTATATCAGGAACTATTTCATAAAGTTCCAAGAGCAACTGTATTGCCCAGCAAATAGGTCTGCGCATAGACGACGAAAGAGTAAGGCTGGCACGCAAGAAGTGAGGCGGAGCAAGAGGCTGATGCTGAGAGAAGCGAGAAGAAGGTCAAACCAGCCGCTAATAGCGAAGCGGAGGCAAGAGAGAGGGTGGAGCAGCGGCGAATGACCCGTTTGAGCTTGAATGCTTGAGCTCTCCTTTAACTTTCTAATTGAAGGTGAATAAGAAGCTAATAACCCTGAAGTAAAGTACCAAGATCAAACGGAATTATTTGGGTTTCTTTTCTTCAGCCAATGATTGAATCGGGGAACTCATAAAAACTGGACCAGTTCTAGCTTTGACCGTACCGCTTGACCCTCTCATCGGTTTAGGCATGCAACTCGGACGGTCACGGAACCTCTTGGTTATGATGTTCTATCGCCGCTCGGTTGGTTCTCTTCTCTTAAAATATATATGTAATTATTATTATTATTATTATTATTATTATTATTATTATTATTATTATTATTTTATTTAGTATTAGGAATATTTCAGAAATTGTGACATATTTTCAAGGATATGTATATTAAATCAAATAAGTTGTTAATTCACTCTTGAAATAATTTAATTTCTGAAGCTAAACAAATGAGTTTCTTTAGGAAATGACCCATGATTTTAAACCTTGACATTTTACCCATAGAAGCCTTGACATTTCTAATACTTTTTAAATGTTATTGAAACAAATTTCCTCAATGATTTTATTACTAGCGCTTTATCTTGTTAATATCTGGGGTTTTAAATATTAAGATATATATGCATATAAAATTTGGAAAAAGTATAAGATAAAAGTAATTTATGTTGTATTTTAGAAGTATAAAATTTTTAATGTTTATTCCATATAAGACTTATATTTAACAAAAGTGATTTATGTTATTACATGATGCATGTGTACAAAAAACATTAAAGCTCTAAGATGTAATATATTAAAAAAGTATAATTATAAGACTATTATCTATAAGAATGACATTTAAGAAAATTTGTATAAATCAATTTTATTTATCACTTCATTATTGAAAATGTAATTCTCTTTATAATAAATGTTATTGAAAAAGTGGATTCATTCTTTTTGTCCTTCTAATTTATTAAAAATGAAAATTCTACTGATATTCTTTCCTATCCCTTTCTCTTTGACCACATTATATTATTTAACCTCTTAACAATGATTAACTAAATTAAATAAAAAATTAAAATGCATAAATTATAAGATCTAATGTCCACTTATTTGAGTGGATTAATAATTAAAATAAAAATTCTTGTGTTTCTCATCCATTCCATGTTCTTTAATATCCTAGGATATTTTTGGTTGGGAAAAATTGGGGTAAAATTTTCATAAATAATACACGTGAGTTTATCCATAATATTTATTTAGGGATTTCTTGGTACCTATATAAAATTGACTTGTGGGTATCAATACTTTCTGATAATGTGACAAAAAATTTACACATGTTCCATGTAATTAAATTATTAATATTTTAATACTTATTATTAAATCACAATCCTTAGATTCAAAATGATACAAATACCCTTCCTAACCATAGATAACAAAAACCTATTTATTTTTAATAAACTTTAACATATAGAATTCCTCTTTATATATATATATAAAGCTCATGTATAATAACAAAAATTATTCTAAATAATACATAATAAAATATACTTTACAATATCATTAAAGAAATAAAATTTATATAATTTGACTTTAAAGTTCTTTATTAAGTTGTGATTGATTTTATAAGAAATTTTTTGCACTTTGCAAATAGATTATTCTCATTATAATTTTAGAAATAAAATAAAGTAAAATAAATAAATATTTAAATTTTATTCCAATTTAGTTTAATTATTTAATATTTATTAATTTATTTAATGTTAAACATAGACGTGAAAATATTTTAATTTAATTCCAATTGACATTTAAATTAAATCAAGTAAATATTTTCATATAAACTACTTAAGCATTTAAATATTCAACATTTCTTTTATATGTTTATTGCATGAGTTTAAAATACATGGTGAAATATAAATTAGATATAACCAAACAAAGTGAACAACATTTTGAAACAAATAACATTATGTTATCTCTATGACTATGAGTGTTATGGTGGGATTTTATTTATCTTAAAACCTTATCAGTTGCCAACCTATTTAACACTTTCTTTTGAAGCAATTTATTCTTTCTATTGTCCAACAATGGATGAAGAACAAAATATAAAAAATGAAGAGACATAATATATTTAAATTTTAAATTTTATATAGATGAAAATAAACAAAAACATTCAAATCATTTTAAATATGATTGATACTCATTTATTATGAATTAAGAAATTAATTTTATACATTTATATCATCATCTCCACTTATTATCATAAAATAACACATGGTATAGAATTCAATTAATATTTGAGGTTCCCACATGTTGTATAAATATAAGAACCTTAAATATGTACAATGTTGAGAACCCACAATCATGGATGACACTCCTTTGTTCCTTTCTTTCAATTTTAAGCCACACATTAGTTGTATATTACTCATAAAAATGATCTTTGAACCAATGAATAAAAAGTTATAGTTGAAACTCTTATATTTCTATTTTTCTATTAAATTGTAATATATATTCCCTTGAAAAAGAAAAGAATATACATTAGTTTGAGGTAATATAAATTTTTATTTCACAATAGTACATAGATAAATGAGCACCCACAAATAATTTATTTAAAATAAAAGATCACATACAAAAATTTAAAAATATTTAAAAAATAACTAAGTTTCATTATTGGTGTATGTACTATTTTATCTCTATTGGCTTCTTTGAGGCATTCTCATTAGAATAAGCATCAAATAAAAATATTTTTTTATATTTCAAGTAAACTTATTTTCAACAATGCCAGCAAATAGGAGAAATAAAATTACTCATTGAAAATTTTGTTTTAAAAATATAGCTAACTCTCATTGACTAACTTTTCTCTTTTGAGTTGTCACGATCAATTGGTTCTGACCCACTGAAGAATCTTATCCCACAAGCCTGATTGCTGCGTAATTGTATGCATACTTTATTCATAAAATATAATTTAAATCATAAATCTAATTCATACTAACCATGAATAAACCTTTTCTATAAATGTAATCTGAAGCTGGAGCTGATATATATTTCAATTGAGTTGCTCATATACAAAAGAAACGATGATATATTGTTTAAATACAAAAGAATCGTGAATATCAAAATGCAAAATAAAACTATATGCG